>VMDR010000989.1:141323-156923 GCA_007922815.1 Macrotus californicus
GGGGGGGGAGGGGAAGCCTGACCGGGAGATCCCGTTTGGCCAGTTTACAAACCTAACATCATGTCTGTCTGTGTGTCTCAAGGTGAGAGTCTGATTTTTATACCAAAGAGGAAATGATTTTTTTCATATTTGGTTTGTCTATTATATAAATATAAATCTATCTATATATATATATACAGTTATATATATTATTTTTTGGGTTCTCTCTCGTTTTTTAGGGAGGGAGGAAAGTACCAAGTTGCATTGAGCTGTAATTAAGGAACATTCTGTATAATTTATGACACATTTCTATACTTGCAAAAATTATATCATTTTATGGATATAAGAGAAAAATGCCTTTTTATAAAATTTCAGTTTCTGAGAAGTGTGTAATTTGTCTCTTTTTGATGTTTAACTAAGACTGGTGGTCAGAGTAACGAGGGAAAGAAACTTGAACGGAATGGAATGGGCAGATCTGGGCTGGGTGGAGAAGGCAGAGTCTGACTGGGCGGGGCCGGCACCCCGCTCTGTACACCTTCCGGACCACTGCAGCAGGAAGACCGGGCAGTGGGCGAGGCCGAGAGGCACCTCACAGGGACTTTGTGTTCAGCTGATGGGCACTTAGGACCTTGAACCACAAGGCTCCCTTTTCCAAACACAAGCCCACCTCTCCTTTGTAACACATGCCAAGTGGGAGGGTGTGTGCAGGGAGTACCAGGTGAATATTTTACTTTGTATATATTTTTCCTTGTCCCCCCACACCTTTTCCATTGGCACCAGCCTCACAGACTTAACATCTTCCTGGCTTTTCATAGAAGTAAACATCAAAGAGCCTAAGGGTCACAGATAAGACTGCAGGAATTCAGGGTTAGCAGATAAAGTGAGCTCCCCTCTAGGGAAGAGAGAGTGGGGTGAGGACGTGTGTCCCAGGAGAGCTCAGGGCTAGGGGCTCCTACTGATGTCCCTCTACCCCCGCCACCCCTCAGCCTAGTTTCCCCCTTTGACCTAACCAGTCTTTTCTGTCACAGGGAAAATCCCTCTTCTAACCCTTCTTAAGAATGTGGAGTTCCAAATAGCTCAGGACAAGACCAGTTTTTCTTAGAGAGAAAGTGTCCAGGGGAGGGACAACACAGACCCTCAGGACACAAACCAGCCTTTTGCTGGGTTTTCCTGGTTCTCAGGCAGCAAGTGATACCTGGCTACCAAGGGTACCAGTCCCCTCACCCCCCGGGACATAGAAACAGGCCCTAATCCCTTGAGGCTGATTTTTATCCCTACCATCCTTCACCCCCACCAAAAGGCTGACACCCTTCTCGCCCTATGACAGAGCCTCAGAGCCGTCATTCGGCACTGCCCGTGCTTTTGTCCCCACTTTGTCCCAGCGCTGACCTGCAAGAGGTTTCAGAGAACAGACAAAATCCTCTTCAGCCATGGAGAGAATGCTCCTCCTTGCCCCTCGGATGAGCCAAGGCTCTGCTGACCCAAGATCCCGTTACACAGACCTGGGGGAGGCCAGTGTTACTTTTCTGCTTGTTGCCACTTCAGACATTTTTTCCGACCTCTGAACGAACATGCTTCCTCTGAGTTTCTTACCACTCAGGTCTGCCCTTTTCTTCCCTTGATCTGCCACTTCCTGCACTGAGGACTTGGGCACCTGTCTGACTGCCTTCGGGCCCTACCTGCCCTTACCCCAGGGCCTGTGTGGGCAGAAAGTGTCCGATGCCCTGGCTTTGTTCTTCCTCATTTTGACGGTGTTCCCCTCCCCCACACTAAAACAGCACACTCCCCTGGACATCCACTGCCCCGGAGGCACCTCTGCCCCTGAAATGTCACAATCCAGCATTTGACCCTCCTTATCCTTTAGTTCTTCCGCCTTTCACCTGTGCTCCCAACGCACACTGCAACCTCCTGTCTTTTCTTACATTCACCCAGCTCCTTCGTGTGGGCTCTGACTTGCTTCCCAGCCCAGCCCAGAGCCACACACAGTCTGGGATTAACCTCTGCCTAGGACCGCTCCAGGGACTTCCATTCTCCATCCCCTCACTGACTCTTCCTAACCTTTCCTCAGCTCCTTCCCACCACCTCCTACTCCACCCCCAGCAGAGGGTCCACCTGCTGCATCACAGAGGGAAATAGCTTGTTCCGCGTCCTGGCCCAAGTTTCCCTGGGCAGAAGCGAGGCCTGGCCCCCCACTGTTTGTGCTCTGGCTCCTCTGTGCGCCCCCGCCCCCAGTACTTCCACTGGCCTCCCTTTCCTTCCCTTCCCCTCCCTCTCTGTTGATTCTTCCTTTCACCAAATAAGAATGCTCAGGTTTTATCACACCTAGCCCCTTCCTCGCCCCTACAAACTACTTTGTGATCTGTGCCCATGTCCTCATCCTCTTCCTCATCATCTTCCTCATTCCACTCCTGGCAGTGCGGCTTCTCCTTTACCCACCCCCAACACACTGTCCCTGAACTGACCTTTCACCTCCACGCGGCCATGCCCAGTGGGTATGCGCAGGTCTGGTGTTGCGGTTCCTTAGTCATTTGACTTCATTGACCACTTTCTTCTATAAGCTCTGTCCTCTGGCTGTTTTTTCTTTTTAATTAAAAAAAATTTCAGTTGCAGTTGACATCCAGTACTATCTTAGTTTCAGGTGAACAGCATAATGTTAGACATTTATGTAACTTCTGAAGCGGTCACCCCCTAGTGGGCCTTGCACCCACCTGGCACGACAGAGTCACCACAACACTGTTGACCGCACTCCCTGTGCTGCCCTGTACATCCCGGCACTTTCTGTAACTGTCAGTTCGTGCGTCTTAATCCCTTCACTTTCCTCTCCCAGGCTCTGAACTCTTCCCACCCCCAGCCCCGCAAAATCTGGCAAACATCAGTTTGTTCTCTGTATCTATGACTTTCTTTCTTGTTTGTTCATTTGTTTTGTTTTTAGGTTCTACATTTAGGTGAAATAACATAGCATGTCTTTTTGTCTGACTTAGTTGCCTTGGCATAATACCCTCTAGGTCCATCCATGCTGTTGCAGATGGTAAGATTTTATTCCTTTTTTATCACCGAGTAATACTCCATTGTATTTTTATGTACACTTTCTCTTTATCCATTTATGTCTTTGTTTTTATCCATATGTCCAAGGCATGAACCAGGCATGGGCACAGACCAAAAGCCAACCTGGGGTAAACAAGGAGCTACTTTGTCCCTGGCTGACATGAGACAGGTACCACCAAGCCATTGTGTCTTGATTGGAGCATTCAGTCCATTTACATTTCATAGATATGTATTATGGCCATTTTCCTGAATGTTTTATTTTAGATTATTTATTTATTTTTAGAGAGAGGAAGGGAGAGAGTGAGAGGGAGAGAAGCATCAATGTGTGGTTGCCTTTCATGTGCCCCGCACTAGAGACCTCGCCTGAAACCCAGACATGTGCCCTGACCGAGAATTGAACCAGCAACTCTCTGGTTCACAGGCCGGTGCTTAACCAGTGAGCCACGCCAACTAGGTGTATCTCTTTTTTAATGTTTCCTATCTCTATGTTGAAGTTCTCACCGAGATCATCTATTTTTCCCCTAAGTTCATTGAGCATTTTTAGCACCAGAGTTTTGAATTCTGCATCTGGTAGATTGCTTTTCTCCATTGTATTTAGTTCTTTTTCCGGAGTTTGTTCTGTGCCTTCATCTAGGACATATTTCTTTGTCTCCTCATATTGGCGGCCTCCAGGTGTTTGCTTCTGTGTATTAGGTAGGTCTCCTATGTTTCCTGGTTTTGGCAGAATGGCCTTATGTTGTAGGTGTCCTGTGGGGCCCAGCGACACAGTCTCCCTGTTCACCTGCACAGGGTGCTCCAGGGGTGCTCTTGTGTGTGCTCTCTTGGTGTAGTTGAGCTTCGATTGCTATTGGCGTGTCAGTGGGTGGGACTGACCCTCAGCCTGACTGGTTATGAGAACCGGCTATGACCACAGCAGATGAGCTGTTGGGGTGGGGCTGACCCTGTGGAGCTGGGATGCACTTCAGTGATGCTCTGGTGCCTGCCGAGTCCCTTCTTTGGGTGCATCATTTGTGGAGCTACTTGGGTAGGGCTCTGGTGTGCTCGGAATCTGAAGCCAGCCACCATATGTTTGGTTCCGGGGCCTCTTGGGAGGAGCTTTGGTGCTGGCCGGTGCTCGGCTTGGGACCACGTGGTAGAACCTACAAACTGATCTGTAGCTGATAGTTTCCTGGGCTGGGCTTGGAGGTGCCTGGGAGCGGTTATGTTGAGAACTGAGGCCGGCTGCCATTGGTGCTGGGTTTGGGACCGCTTAGCAAGAAGTACAGGGCACTCCGAGGACAGCCACTACTTGTTTGGTGTTTGTGGCACTTTGACAGATTTTGGGAAAGTTTATGGCACAGACCTAGACTTGTGTGGATTAGCCTCTGAAAGAGATTCCATGAATTTGCAGGGGGCAGGGTCTCAGAGAACCAATCATCAGGGCGGCACAAGGGCCCTATTAGTGAGTGATGGAGACTCAGAATCGGTGCCTGCACCTGCTGGCTGTGTGGGGGGGGGGAGGGCATAACAAAGGGACAAAAGCATCTGCAGGCAGTTCAGTCCCAGAGAGAGCTGACCCTCTAGCCCTCACACTGACCAGACAATGCAGTTCCTCCCCTATGTCCCTGGCACTTTTCAAGCTGCTGGAGCTTTTGGTGAGTGTTTGTGAGCAAATGAGTCTGTGCTTGGGCCCTTTAAGAGGACGCCTGGGTCTGTAGCAACCATCTGTCTCACCTGGACTGAGTTCCTGCTGATTTTCACAGCCAGGTGTTGTGGCGACTCCTTCCTGCACTGGCGCTTTGGGCTGGGGAGCCTGCTGTGGGGCTAGGACCCCTCACTCCTCAGGGGAACCTGCAGAGTCAAGATATCCCTCCCAATTCTGACCAGCCTGTTTTGTGTCTCTGTCCCACCTGCTAGTCTCATCGTGGCTTCTTTATATTGTTTGTTATAAAACTTCTGTTCAGCTAGACTGCAGGAGTTTCTCAGGGTGGTGGTTCCACACTTGTAACTTTCATGTGGTCAAGGGAGGGGGCAGCACTGCATTCGCTCTGCTGCCATCTTGGCCACATGCCTCCTCTGCTTTTTTCTGTAAAGATTTTATTTATTTATTTTTAGAGAGAGGGGAAGGAAGAAAGAGAAGGGGAGTAACATCAATGTGTGGTTGCCTCTTGCATGCCCCCTACGGGGGACCTGTCCCGCAACCCAGGCATGTGCCCTGACTGGGAATTGAACCAGAGACCCTTTGGTTCACAGGCTGGCACTCAATCCATTGAGCTACACCAGCCAGGGCTCTGCTGGCTTTTTAAAAAACCCTTCTCTTGGTGTCACCACGGCCTCTCTGGCTGCTCTTCTCAGCCTTCTTTCCTGGACACCTTCCTCTGCTTGTCTCTGCTGGGCTCCTCTGGTCTGTGAGAGGGTCCTTGAGTGGCCCCATCCAAGCCCAAGGTTCAAAGGCGGTTTGGGAGGGTCACCGATATTTGCCTCCAGGTTGGACTCCTGCCCCTCCCCCCACACTCCAGACCCTTGTATTCGACTACCCACTGGAGCTCTCCACTTGGATTATCTGCCAGCACCTCACATTCAAGTGTGCCCCAAATCGAACGTTATGTTCCCTGATACCTGCTCCTCTTCCGGCGTCCTCCCTTTCAGTGAGAGTCACAGTGTCTTCCCGGTCACCTAACCAGGCACCGCTCTGGTGCCACCATGCTCCGTATCATGCACTTCATCCTCCCTGCTGTTGAAAGGCGATGTCCCACAGCACTCTTTCCCAGTGACTGCGACCCCGGCAGTGTCATGACAGTCATATTTCTGCCCCAAGGAGGAGCCATTCAGGTTGGGACTCAAGACACAAGGACATTCTTCTGCCAGAAAGAATGGATACCACTGCATTCCTTGGTCCTGCAGGAGAAAATGGGCAGAGACCAGGGCACTCAGGTCAGACAGGTGGGCGGTGCAGCCTCATGCCCCTGTCACCTGCTGGAGCACGAGGGAAGCAGGTCACTGATAAAGACCCAGGACTATGGACTGTGGTCCCCCCTTGGGAGGGATCAGCTAGTAAGAGGTTCCCTGCACAAACAGCTGAAGGGTGGAGCTGAGTTCTCCCTTATCTTTGTTCTCAGAACAAAGTCGGGAGGGTGGCCCGGCACTGTGTTTCCCCATTGTGTGTGTGTGGCGGGGGGTGGGGGGTGGGGGTGGGTTTGGAGAGCTCCATCCTAAGGTCAGGGGTGGGTGGTGGGCGGCTCTGACTAGGTCCAGTGAAAGAAAAGGCTGTCTGTTGAAGGCTTCAGGCAGATTCTTCCCTGGGGCCTCAGTGTCCTGTCTTGGAGGACTGTGTCTGACCCCCGTGGGAAGTACTGACCTCCTGTCTGACCCTCCCAACGCTCTAGGGGGCGATTCGATTCCCAGTGCTCAGGGAGCTGCTGGGAGCTGCCCTGCAGAGCAGCTGGTGGACAGCTGGGACGGGTGTGGTGTCGCCTTCATCTTGTTGGGGCGACAAAGGGAAGTCTTTGCAAAACATTTCCTTGGGCCTAGAATCTATTTAAAAACAAAACAAAAATAAAACCCCATGATGGAGTATTTCCCCGTATGAAATGAGTGTTTCTGGACAGTGAACATGGGAGGTCCCCAGGCTGGAACAGCCTGGGGTCTGCAGAAACCGTCCCACCTGCTTTGACTGCAGGGCTGAGGTCTGAGCCACCCTGGAAAGGACCCCCTCTGTCTCCTGGGGCCCTGGCAGGAGGTGGAGAAGACGCCCAGGTCTAGTCAAGGGTCTGAAGGGCAGGTGGAAGGAAAGGACCATGGCCCCCTGCCCACTCCCTGTGTATCCCACTCTATTCCTCGTGCTTGGCTGCTGCACGTGACCCCCATCCCATGCCTGGTCTCCCAGTGACACCCCACCTTGGCTGCAGCACTTCTGTGGGTACTCCCTGGGTGCAGGGCTGTTGTGCCAGGGTCTCCAGGTTAGGGGGCAGTTGGGGAGAGGTTCCCAAGGTGCCCACCGACCGGGACTGCAGGCCCGGCCCACTGGAATGTCCCCCAGGAGGGTGGCCAACACTGCACAGCTGGGGCTGGGAGGAAGGTGGGTGGCTGCCCATGGTGGTAAGTGGCTTCTGCAGCACCTGAGAACCAGGGAGGGGAGGAGCAAGGGAGGGTGAGGGGAAACCAGGAGGGCTCCTAGAAACACAGAAAGTCTGCTCTGTGGAGTTATACAGGATGTGGGAAGCACGTGGGAGATACTGACCACAGCCTTCTCCAGGTCTGACGCCAGACCAAGAAGAAGTCACAGCCCTTGACCCTGTCTTTGGAACTATCATGGTGGCACAGGACAATTTATCTTATCAGATTTTCTGCAAAGTCTTAGCTAGCGGTTCTCAGTCACATTGGCTCAGGGCCCACTTGGAAGTGTGTGGTAAAATGATGACGTGCATTGATTGACCAAGTGCATGCAGGCCAGGGGGCTCTTCAGCTATTCACCCAGGGACGCCTCAGGGTGGGTCCCAGGGCAAGTAAAAGGCAGAGGCCCGCACACTACAGTCTAGTGCTAAGGTGCTCTACATCAGATTCACAGACTGTGGAAGTAGGTTCTGTCCCCCTACCTGACAGATCTATCTTCATAACAACTTGCAAGGCCAAGTTTGGATTTAGAACTCGCCACCCATAGCTCCCTAACCCTCATCCTGCCCCCTTCTTCCCATTCTCTTCCCTTCCCCCATTCTGCACTGTGAGGGGCCAGGCATGCACACAAGTGGGCACCCAGCTCACAAGTCCAAACTCTACCCGCACCCCTGTGAACAGTAGTTCCTGGCCACCCATGGGGGCCAAGCGTGCACGATTGCAGAGGGGTCCACATAGCCCAGGACACCTGAGGCAGAGGCTGCAGAGACCCTGGAAGTGGGCTTGAGACTATCTGGGCAGAAAAGGCCAGGGTCTAAAACAGTGCTTCTGGTGAATGGTCAGCTTTTTAAGTTTCCAACTGCAATGGATTGATACTTTTGTAAAATACAATGTATTTAGTAACATTAGTACTAACAATACAACGTATTATGTTAGCATTGCTGGGAAAGTGGAATATGATCAGGAGCTTTGATGTTGCAGCAAAGGCAAACTGTGATACAGTGTTCTGTTTTTCATGCTTGCATTCAACCTCTCCTTTGTGCGCTTTGGGCTGGGAACAGGCAGTTTGGCGACTGCCACCGGTGAGAGGACCAGGCTTTGAGTAGCACTGGCCTGGAGGGAGTCAGTGGGGGCTCCAGGAGGCCCATCCCCAGGCGCCTCTGATTTGTTACTCAGGGAAGGGAGGCCAGGGGAGGGCCCTGGTGGTGGTGGTGAGGGGCTGGCTGCTCTAGGTCAGCCTAGAACAAACAGTACCTTTCCTGCCTAGGAGTCTGAGTGGCAGAAGGCTTTTGGGATAGACCCTGGAACTGTGTGGAATTCTAGCATAATTTATCAAAAAGTGGGCCAATAGACAAGGACAGACAAGAGAATAAAAGGCAGAATACATATTCGTAAATAAGAAAATCTGTATTGACAATGAAGTGTGGGCTCTCCAGAATGTGAGATGCCCAGGCACTGTGAAGGGGTTGCTGGCATTTTCTGCTTTGTCCCAGCTGGAGTTGCTGTGGGGTCACATGCCAGCTGCAGCTGATTACTCATTCTGTATCTATCATCTCTCTTTCTAATTTTTAAAAATTAATTAATTTATTTTTAGAGAGAGAGGAAGGGAGGGACAAAGAGAGGGAGAGAAACATCAGTGTGTGGTTGCCTCTTGCGCACCCCAACTGGGGACCTGGCCTGCAACCCAGGCATGTGCCCTGACTGGGAATCGAACCGGCGACCCTTTGGTTCGCAGGCAGCCACACATTGATGTTTCTCACTCAAACCACTGAGCCACACCAGCCTAGGCTATCACTTAAGTTTTATACAAAAAGGAATATTCACAATTGTCTTAAAAAGCTATTAAAATACTCTTCTATTTTCCAGTTACATTGTAAATGCCAAACTTTCTTCTTATACTTCAACTAAAACACCATATATTAGTAGATTAAATGCAGCAGTGGTATGAGGCTCAAGCTGTCTTTTGTAACCAGACATTAAAGTAAAAGCAAAAAATGTGAAACAACGCCTCTCATTTGTTGTTTTCTTAAGAAACAACTTCCTCCAATATGTTATTTTCAATGGTCTAATTATTATTATTTTAGAATGAGTTAATGTATACATATATATTGTTTACTCATCACCCCAGGATATGTTTATTGATTTTAACCTCTGAGCCACCCGGCCAGGGTTAATGTATACATATTTTTAAATTCTCATTTTTAATGTCTAATAAGACAAATATGGTTAAATGTAATCCACACAAAAAAAAAGCTTTCTGAGGTCCTCAATAACTTAAAATTATAATAAAATAGATAAACGTACAACTTACCATTTGACAATTTAAAAGCGTACAATTCAGTGGCATTAAGTACATTCATAATGTCCAGCCATCACCACCATCTCAATCCAGGGCCCATTCATTGCCCCGCGTGGAAACCTCGGGCTATTATTAAGCAGCCTTTCCTACTTCCCCCATTCCCCAGCCCTTGGCAACAAGTAATCTGCTCTGGGTGTTTTTTAAGGATTTGCCTACTTTGGACGTTTTATAAATAGAAACATATAATATGTGTATGGCCTTTTGCATCTCTGGCTTCTTCATGTAGCATAATGTTCTCAAGTCTCACCCATGTCACAGCATGCGTTATTACTTGATTCTTTTTTGTTGGCCAGATAATATTCTATCACGTGACTACCATATTTTGCTTATCCGTTCATTGCTGTTGAACATTTGGGTTGTTTCCAACTTTTGGCTATTGTGAATAGGGCTGCTATGAACATTGGTGTGCAACTTTTAAAAAAAGAGATTTTATTTATGTATTTTTAGAGAGATGGGAGGGGAGGGAGACAGAGAGGGAGAGAACCATCGACGTGTGAGAGATACATTGACCAGTTGCCTCTCACGCGCCCCCAGCCAGGGACCTGGCCTACACCCCGGGCATGTGCCCTGACTGGGAGTTGAACCATGACCTTACAGTTCACTGGCTGGCACTCAGTCCACTGAGCCACACCAGCCAGGGCAAGGTGTGCAACTTATTTTCAATCTTCACCTGAGGAAATGTTGACTGATTTGAGAGAGAGAGAGAGAAAAACATCAATTGGTTGCCCCCTACCACGCCAGGTGCCCTGACTGGGGATTGAACTCGAAACCTAGGTATGTGCCCTGATCAGGAATCAAGCCTGCAACCCTGATGTATCTGGATGACGCTCCAACCAACTGAGCCACCCGGCCAGGCATGTTGTACAACTTTTAGTTTGAACGCCGGCTTTCAATGTTTTTGAGTGTGTACTAGGAGTGGAGTTGCTGGGTCATGTGGGCAGGCCTAGGTTCAGCTTGTCGAGGAGCTGCCGAGCGTTCCCACGGCGGCCCGCAGCTCTGCCTTCCGACCAGCAGTGTGCGGGTGTCCCAGTTTCTCCACATTCCCCAACACTTGCCATTTTCCTTTAAACACCTTTTTTCATTAAGGCCATTCCTTATGGATGTGAAGTGGGATCTCAGTGTGGTTTTGATTTGAATTTTCCTGATGACGAATGGTAGTGAGTGTCTTCTCAAGCGCTTTTTGGCCATTTGTATATCTTTTTTTTTTTTTTAAAGCCTTTGTGTGAAAAAATGTTAAAATAGCTCATTAATAATGTTTTAATATTATCTACATTTTTAAATAATCCATTTGTGTATCTTTTTAAAGAAGTATTTAGTCAAGTCTGCCATTTTTTGTGTGTGTTTTTGTTTTTAGTTGTGAGAGTTTTTATGTACTCTGGATACTGGACCTTTATCAGATATGTGGCTTACAGATTTTCCTCCTGTCCTGTATCTGGTCATTTCACTCTTGACAGTGTCCTTTGACACAGAAAAGTTTCCAGTTTTGATGAGGTCCAACTTGTTGATTTTTTCTTTTTTTTTTTTAAAGGTTTTATTTATTTATTTTTAGAGAGAAGGGAAGGGAGGGAGAAGGAGAGGGAAACATCGATGTGTGGTTGCCTCTCACGTGTCCCCTACTGAGGGCCTGGCCAGCAACCCAGGCCTGTGCCCTGACTGGGAATCGAACCGGCGACCCTTTGGTTCATAGGCTGGCGCTCAACCCACTGAGCTACAGCAGCCGGGGTGATTTTTTTCTTTTGTTGCTTGAACTCTTGGTGCCATAATTAAGAAACCATTGCCCAAGCCCTGGCTGAGTAGCTCAGTTGGTTGAAGCGTCATCCTGATACGTCAAGGTTTTGGGGTTGATCTTCAGTCAGGGCACATACAACAGGCAACTAATCAATGCATAAATAAGTGGAAGAACAAATCAATGTTTCTCTCTCTCTCTCTAAAAATCAATAAATAATTTTTGAAAAAAGAAAATAAAAAGAGCCTTGGTCAGTGTGGCTCAGTTGGTCGGAGTGTTGTCCCAGAAACCGAAAGGTCGTGGGTTGGATTCCCAGTCAGGGCACATGCCTAGGTTGTGGGTTTGGTCTCCAGCTGGGGCGTGTGTGAGAGGCAACTGTTTCTCTCTCACATCAGTGTTTCTCTCCCTCCCTCCCCATTTCTTTAAAATCAATAGGCACGTCCTCAGGTAAAGAAAGGAAGAAAGGAAGGAAGGAAGGAAGGGAGAGAGAGAGTGGGGAAGGGAGGGAGGGAAGAAAGAAACCATTGTCCAATCCAAGGTCATGAAGGTTTACCCCTGTTTTTTCTCCTAATTTTTTTTATAGTTTTAGCTCTGAAATTTAGGTCTTTGATCTATTTTTGAGTAAACTTTTGTATGCATCATGAGATAAGCATCTAACTTCATTATTTTGTATGTAGATATCCAGTTGTGTTCTTAATAGTTTTTGAGAGTAGAAAAGGGTCTTTCAATAAAAAAAAATTACCCTGGCTGGTGTGGCTCAGTGGGTTGAGTGCCGGCCTGCAAAATGAAAAATTGGTGGTTCGGTTCTGGGTCATGGCACATGCCTGGGTTGTGGGCCGGGTCCCCCCTGGGGGCATGCGAGAAGCAGCTGATCAATGTTTCTCTCAGACATTGATGTTTCTCTCCCTCTCTTTCTCCCTCCCTTCTCCTAGCTCTAAAAATAAATAAATAAAGTCTTTTTAAAAAGTAAAAGAATTTAAGAATTCCTGTTCTAGGTTAACCAATAAAGAAGTAGAAGAATGTATAACTAAAAATTAGAGGGGGAAAATGAAATAATAGAATAAATGAATAAATCCAAAGACGTCAGAGTGACAGGATAAGAACAGAAAAGATGAGATGAATATAAAACAAATTATACAATGGTAAGAATTAAATCAAAGTATATCAGTAAATCAATTAAATATAAAGAAAAAAGTACCCTAATTAAAAGATAAAGATGCTTCCCTGGCCAGATGGCTCAGCTGGTTGGAGCATCATCCTGTACACCAAAAGGCTGTGGGTTTGATCCCTGGGTCTGGGCACATCCTTAGGTTGGGGTTTGGACCCTCATCAGGGCGTGTAAAGAAGGCAACTGACCGATGTTTCTCTCTTCCTCTGTCTCTAAAATCAATAAATGTATCCTCAGGTGAGAATAAAAAATAATATAACCATAAAGACAAAAATGTTAAAAAGGCAAAGTGCTAAAATGCATGAAGAATGAAACTCAGCAGTCTGCTGTTTACTGGCGATGCGTGTTACTGCAAGGACACAGAAAGGCAGCAAGTGAGAGGAAGGGGACTACGACGCAGATGGAAGCCACAAGAAAGCTGGCCAGCTGTACTTCTCTCACCAGAGTAGGTTTCAGATGTTACTAGAAATAAAAAGTCCAGAAAGATATGGTAATTCTAAATTATATGTACTTAATAACATAGCCTGAAAATATACAAAGCAAAAGTGAACAGAACTGAAAGGAGAAAAAAGACAAATCTGCAATTGTAACAGATTTTAACACATTTCTCTCAGTAATTAATAAAGCAAGGATATAAAAACATAAAGATATCAAAATGTGAAAAGCACAATTAAGAAACCTGATTGAATGTGTCATGTAGACGATTTCCACCCAGAATTGCCAAACTCACATTCTTTTCAAGAGCACCTGGGACATTGAACAAAACCGACCATATACGGGAGCATAAAGTAAGTCTCAGAACCTTGTAGAGGGTTCACATAACACAGGGCAGGTTCTCTGACCACAGTGAACTTAAGGTAGATAACAATAATAAAAATACAAGTAGAAAATCTACAAGTGGTGGGAAATTAGGCAATAAACTTCTAAATAACCCATGAATAAAAGAAGAAGTAACAATAAAATGGGAAAGTAGTTTAAACTGAATGACATTGGGATACTGGAATTATTAGGGGCATCACTTTGAAAATTGTGTAATTGTCCATGCTGTACACCTGAAACTAACATAAGATATTATCAACTAATACACTATAAAATGATATTGAATGTCAACTGCAACTGAAAAGTAAAATAAATGACATTGAAATTACCACATACCAAAACTTATGGGATGCCACTGAAGCCATGCTTAGAGAGAAATTTATAGCTTTCCATGTAGATGTTAGAAAAGAATGAAGGCTGCAAATCAATGATATAATAATCAATTTTCAATATTAGAAAAAAACACTTTGGCTGGTGTGGCTCAGTAGGTTGATCTCTGGCCTGTGAATCGAAAGGTCACCGGTTCGAATCCCAGTCAGGGCACATGCCTGGGTTGCAGTCCATTTCCTCAGTTGGGGGTGTGCAAGAGGCAACCAATCGATGCTTCTCTTGCACGTTGATGTTTCTCTCCCTCTTTCTCCCTCCCTACCTCCTCTCTAAAATAATAAATAAAATCTTTTAAAAAATATTAGGAAAAAAAACCGCCAATTCAATCCAAAGAAAGCAGGAGGAAGGAAATAACAAATCTAAGTACATATAACAGTATGAGTCAACAAAGCAAAGTTGGTGTTTTGAAAGGACTGATAAAATTGACCCCCTGGCAAGGCTGGTAAGCATTTTTGAACAAAGGCCAAAATTACTAATATTAAGAATGAAAAGGGCGATATCAAAACAGACAATAAAAAGATAATAAGAGGATATCATGAACAATTCTATAATAATAAATGTGAAGTTTTTAATAGAATAGTCAAATTTCTTGAAAAACACTTTTAAAAACAAACAAGTAGAAATCTGAATCTAAAGAGTCTTATATCTGTTAAAGAAATTATATCTAAAAATTAAAAGCCTTTCAACAAAGAACACTCTAGGCCCAGATGGCTTCCTCCAAACATCTAAAGAAAGAGTAGCATCCAGCCCGGCTAGGTGGCTTGGTTGGCTGGAGTGTCGTCTGCACACCAAGAGATTGCAGGGAAAGGGCACTCATAGGAGGCAGCTGGTCAATGTTTCTTTCTCACATCAGTGTTTTTTTCTCTCTCTCCCTTCCTCTCTCTCTAAAGTCAATAACACTTATGTCCTTGGGTGACGATTTTTGAAAAAGGACAACAATAACCTTAAAAAAAAGTAACACCATTAACACCATTTTTGCTCAAACTCTTAGTTCATTTTCTGAGACCAGCATAATCTTGATAACAAAAACTGACAAGAACATTAATAAGAAAAAGAAGTTGTAGGCTAATCCCTCTTTCGAACATAAGTACAAAAAATCCTACATAAAACATTAGTGAATCAATTCCAACTATACTGTATCACAATAAATTTGAATTCATTCTAGGAAAGCAATACTGTTGTATGAAACCGGGAAAGTCAGCGTTCATGCTGCCTGTAACTCCCGGAACTAGTAAGTAGAGACAAGGATTGAATATTTAAGGGCAGTTTATTCAGATGTCAGCAATCTGAGAAGATAGCAGGTTATGTACCATAAAAACCTTCTTAACATCTCACCTTAAGCTGACCTTTTTATAAGGAAAGAAAAGGGTAGGTAAAGGGTTTGGAAAAAGGTTACTCAGATAAAAGTTTCAGTCCGCAGTGATTTTCCTAATATTTCTTTACCTACTGATCAACAGTTCACACCCACACCTTGGGCTTTCCCTCCTTGGAGCACAGTGACTCATCCAGCTCCATCCTTGCAGACCCCTTGGGGCACAAAAGGCTGAATTGCTTGCTGACCTCCTGGAGTCACATAGGTCATGCATTCCGGTTCCTGGAATAACACTTTTCACATGCATTAATCACTTAAGCCTATCAACTCTAACTAAAGCTAAAATCTTTAGCTCTTGAGTTCCCCTATTAATAAGAGTTGAAAATTTATCAATGTAACTTATCACGTGAACAGAATAAATGAAAAACAACAACAACACATGGCTATCTCAATAGATAAATGTGTTTGAAAAAATTCTATACTATTTATCATAAAATCTCTTTAAAAACTAGGAATATAAGGACAATTTCTTACTCTGATAGTATAATTTAAAAAACCCTACATCTTATATCATTACTTAATAGGGAAATATTGAAAACTTTATGAGATAAGAATGAGACAAGGTTATCCACTCTCATAACTTCCAGTCAATATTATTGTTCTGGAGGCCAATGCAATAAAGGCAAGAAAAAGAAATAAAAGTTGCAAGTATT
>VMDR010000990.1:0-156698 GCA_007922815.1 Macrotus californicus
TGCTGGTTAGTCCTTATACCTTTCTCCTATTCTTACCCTTCCTCTTCCCAGCTGATAAGCCTCCGTGTGATCTTCCTATCTATGATTCTGTTCCTACTCTGGTTGTTGGCTTCATTTGTTTTTTAGATTCAGATGTCAATAGTTGAGTTTGTTGCCATTTTCATGTTCATAGTTTTGATCTTCTTTGTATGTCTTTACCTTTTTTGTTTTTCTTGCCATGGTAACAAAACCTCTAGAAACTTTTCACTTAGCCTAAAACTAATCTCTGCTATTTAGATTTATTTATTTATCAATTTGTTACTAAAAAGCACAAGTACCCTGGGAGGAACAAAGTCCTGGTATTTTCTTCAAAGTACAAGAAGGTCTTTTTCCATAGCGTGCTCTTGATCACTGCTGTCATTAGGTGATGATTTCTTGGAGATGCGTCAATTAGAAGAGACCCATGGAGAGGAACTTGGCTCACACCAAATTGTCCTGGAGATTCTGATCTTCTACACATTTTCTCTTTTTCTTCCACGTCATGTGGAATTCAGGGCCTAGAAATAGGTGTTGGGATAAAAGTGAGAGTGGGAAGTAAAGAATTAAAATCTTTATTCTTTCTCTTAGAAGACTGTGCTGAGAAGTATAGTATTAAAACACACACACACACACACACACACACACACACACAACTCAATTTTCTTTCCAGCATTTTGTCACAGAAGTTCACATAGGACTGCCTTTCTGTTGTCACGGAGTGGAAATGCCGAGAAAGGCTGAATGACAGGTATATATATAGGCAACTACCCTGAGTGTCCTCTTTTGGCTTTGGGACCTGACACCACCTATGTGCCCATACGCCATCTAGACTGTGTAAATGGCGGCCCAGCAGCTCCTGTGTGGGCTCACTACAGACATTGAATTGCAGAAATTCCAGAATCTTTACTGTCAACCCCACCATCCAAAGAAAGCCCCCGACTATTCCTCACTGCTAGTGGATCCTGACATTTTTCAAAAAAAAGAAAAATACCCTCCCCACTATTCTTCCCCCTCCCCTCAGCCCAGTTGATAAATAAAACAAAAAAAGAAAATGCAGACTCTATGGGAGTAATGCCGCTGGTTTGTATTCACATTGAGGCGTCGATGATAGGTAACTGATGTGTCCATGAGGAGGGGACCTATAGAAGTAACTGAGGAGGGAAAGCAGGGTTGAGCCTTGTGTACAGCAGGTTCTGATGAGGGAGAAATAGGAGCAGAAGTAGAGGATGCTGGGTAAAGGCTGGAAGCCTGGCCCTCGCATGGTGACATAACATCCTCACCTCCCTGGGTTCTTGATCAGTTTGACATCAAGCAGTTCTGAGTTTACCTGCTTGGTTCAACGTTTTCATTTACCTGTTTTTGATCTGTTGCTTGCCTCTGAGTTGCCCTTTTCGTCAAGAACTTCAGTATTGTTTGCAGTGTCCTTGGGATTGCCAGGGGATTCATCCTCTCTTTACCTTTTACACTTGGACGAGACATGAGAAGCACCACGCTATTTTTTATTTTGTTTTTCGCACATTTCCTAGCCTCTATTGTTCAGGAACAGTTCTCAAGAAATTTGGAGTCATTCCTTCAAAAGTTCTTGATGATAACTATGCAAATGTCAGGGAGCTCAGAACACAAATCCCATCAGAAGATAAGGAAGGCTTTATAGACCAGAGTATGGGCAGCCAGATGTTTCCCAGCAGTAGGGGGCAAAGATTGGAGGCATTTCTTGCACCCAGGGGAGGTGTGAGGACAGAGGCATCTCTAGACCGTGGACTGTCGCTTGGATGCAATGCATGGAACTACACAGGGCACAGTGAGCGGGCATTCTGAATCAGTGTGGCTCATGGTGACTATCCCTGTGGTCTGCTCCAGATCGGACTGCCTGTCCAGGACCACTGGTTTCAATGTGCAAGGAGGCCGATGCTGTGACCTCCAATTTCCTACAGACTGCTGTTGAGGTCCCTGACTGCATCAGAATGACCTGGGAGTTTTTCAGAAGTACAGATTCTCAGACCAACTGAGTTAGGACTCCTGAGGAGGATTTGGAGAATACACACACACACATACACATCCCACACGCACATGCACATTTTTCAGCTCCCCAGGTGATCCAGGTGAGTAGCCAGCATGGGAATAAGCAGAGAGCTATCCCTTGTAAGTGAGCCAAGCCAACACCAGCCACCAGTGGCTTCTCCTTAACTGTTTGGACCCACAAAGGGGTGTTTTCCATGTGGAGCCCCAAGACAGAGGCGGGATCCCCATAGAACTGGACACAGGGACAGAATGGGGATCCCCACAGTGCAGGGGATATAGGGAAGCCCATCCATCTCAGGCCTCCCTTGTGCTCAGTGGGACAAATCATGCCTGGGAAAGAGTCAGCAGAGGCAGAGGCAGGCTTGTGTCCCTGCCTTCTCACCAGCATGTGACCCTTTCCTCTCTTATCAAAATCTGCCTGGGTACTTCCTGCTGGCAGGCCCCTGGGGGTGCAGCAAGAACAGAGGCCAGCTGGGAAAGGGATGGAAGAGAAGCTCCATGTTGTGGATTCACTATCAGCTCGGTGGTCGTCCCCCCACCGCCCCCGCCCCCCAAGGGATAAATATTGTGCTTTGCAGCTTATATGATGGAACAGACTTCCTAAGTGCACGATTCCAGGAAGAGAGTTAATAAAACCTCTCGATACCTTGCCTCCCTGGCAGCATTTATTTGTCTAGCAGGCAGGCTATGTGCTGTTCATACAGTGCTGGTGTTAGGTTGACATTTGTTTTGACCTTTAAACTTTCTGCTTCCTCCTTCCCTGTCCTCTCCCCCGCCTGCCTCCCCACCTTCTGTTGTTCCTCAGCAAGTGAGTTTGATCTTCTGCAACCTAGGCTTTTCCAAAGGTTGACTCTCCCAGGCTAGGGTTGGGCGGGGTGCAAGCTTTCCCTCTATTTTCTTTTTCTGCACAAGGGTCATTGTGTGACTGTAAAATTATTGTCTGGCGGCCGCATGAGCGGCATTTCACATGTGGGGAGTGTGGAGAGTTTTGTTTTTTCTTTAAATAAGAAGAGGAAAAGAAAACACCTCCAGGATTCACATCTGCCTGGGGAGCAAGGGCTGGGCCTCCTGCGTTGGCTGGAGGAGGCCTGGGCCTCCTTTGGAGTCCAGCCCGGGGCCCAGCGGGGAAGGCTGGGGGTGGGGGCCGTCCCCGGGAATGCGGGTGCTTGTCAGGGAAAGGAACATTCTTGGTTCCGAGGCTTCTTCAGGTCCTGAGGGTGTTTTCATAAGGGTGTAACCCCAGGGCTAAAGGAAAATTCCACTCTTGGGAATGTTTCTGTGCTTGGTCGTCCTCCCAAGGGGCTGTGTGTTGTACTTGAGCTTCCAGGCCTTGCACTCGAGCTGACTCAGACTGGGTTGGAGTCTGGCTCCACGGAGCAGCCCTGGACAACCTGAGACGGGTCACTTAATGTTTCTCTGCCTCAGTTTTTTCATCTGTTTAATGGGATTCGTGGGGACATATTTAGAATTAAGAATGCTGATACATACAAAAATGCCTGGAATAATACTTCGCAAAAAAAGGATACCCAAAAGATGTTAGATTTTAATCTTATGCTTCCTCCTTAAGTGCCTTCCACCTTAAAGAACCTTTAGTTCTATTGGCATTTTCAGAACACCATTGAACTTTTGAATGCATGAGCGGTGCCCTTTGGTATGGAACTACCTGGGGGAGGTTCATTTGTTCTATAGGTTCCTTTTCCTGGTCACTGTTGAAGACCAAAGACACTTCCGTCATGCAGATGCACAGAATGCATTGTTTCTCTCCCTCATCATCCTTCCCCACCCACTCCTGTTGACTAGGATTCATAATTGCCCATCTCTGTAGGGATTTATAAAAAATAAATGTATTAGTAGAAACAGGCTGTAGAGGAAGCAGGCTCACTGAGGGTGACCCTGGACTTCCCACCACAAGGGTTACTTGTGCTGTGAGCGATCTCTCACCACTACATTTCAGAGAAAGGGTGTCTACATAGGGGCCCTTGATGGCTTCCACTCTAGCCAGTTAGCTGCAAGTTTGCTCCTACAGGCCTCGTGGTAGGCTGGCTCACAGCCAGACATGAAGGAAGAGGCGAGGAGAAAGGCTGAGCAGATTCTGCAGTGCTGGCTCGGAGGACAGGAGGGCCTGCCGGTCACCTGCCCATTCCTGCACAGCGGGCGGCACACTCGGGTTTCGTTGGAACACATCTTTGCTGCACCAGCCGAAATTTGCTTTCTTCTGACTCCCAGAACTTAGAGAAGTGGTAGTTGGGATGTCTGTAGCCTCACTTTTTAAGTGTTTATTCCCAACTGATGGAAACCAAAACCCAAACCAAAATAAACAAGTCAACGAACACCCAATCCAGCCCCTAGGGCCCTGCAGAAGATCTCAGGCTAGCTGCGGGGAATGTGGTCTTAAAATTGGTTCATACTTCGGATTCCAAGGAAGTATTAACCTCTCTCTTTCCCCCGTTCCCCTTTTGAGTGCGTGTGTGTGTGTGTGTATTCATTCCTTTCTTGGCATGGCCCGGTAAGGTAAAAGGCATAGCTCCTAGGTGACGTGCTAACATATTTCTGTTCTCCTGCAACAACCACTCATAGGTGTCTGGGGACTCATGGCCATTGACTCAGATTGAAAACAAAAGTTTGAGTCAGTGGTATATCATAGTTATTGAAGGGTAATGTGAGAAGGAGGAAGGGAGGCCCAAGATTTATGCACTAATTTGTGCTAGAAATGTGCTTGGTTTGCTCTGGGCTGCGGCCCTGACTTTGAACACGTTCTTCTTAAACAGACGATAGTCTTTACTGCCTCTTTGCATGTAGGCATGAGTCTCAGCACAAGTCAGCCTTGTCTCAGTTAGAGAGCGTGGTGAGGGCGTGAAATATCATTCTATCCAGGGAACCTTATTGACATACGCGCTCCTGACTAACGTCTTCCAGGAGTGAGTGTGTGAGTGTGTGAGTGTGGGGATGTGTGTGTGTGTTTCCTGGATGTGCACATCTTGTAAAACATCTCCAAAGAAATTCTGATGACCTATCTCTGACATTCACCTCATGCCCATTAAGCATCGGAGATCCACTGGTGGAGATGAACCACTAGCTGTGACGTGTGCGGGCGCTTGGCGAGAGCTGTGATGCAGAGTGTGACCTGGCTGAATTGTGTACCGGGTGGGAATACCTGGGATTCTGCACCTTCGAAGTTGGAGGTAATATGAAGGGTCTTCTTACCTAACTTCTCTATAGATACTCTGGGAGATACTCTCAACCCTCAGCTTGAAAATGTTATGCAGTCTGAGTGGGTCCAAGCCAGACTTTGAGCCTGGGTCACCTGTTTCCAGAACTCGAATAGGCATTCCTGCAGACGACAGCAGTCTCACTCAGTCTGAATGAATCACATGTCTCCAGGATCCTGAACAGTAGATTCGTGATATTCTACATTTTTTACTTGGGTTTTATTCTAAGTCAAATGACTTCAAAGTTGGTATCATACTTTGCAGAAAGGATAATGACAAGGTCCCTAGAGGTAAATTTAGATTTTTTTTCACTTCCCTGAAAATGAGAACGCTTATACTTTTAATCAGTGTGGCTTGCCTTGCTAATGAAGGTCTCTCCAGAAATTAAAACCTTTAGCTGGTGGCTTGGATCATTTTTTTTCTTTGAATTGCGATTGGGGAAGTAATTTCAGTGCTTATTCATTCAAAAAAATTTTGGCCAATTACTTTATACAGGCTCTGTTCAAGGTCTTACATACATTTGAGTGAGATGCCCTCCCTGTCCTCAGAGAACTCACCGTCTTCTGGGAGAAACAGACGACTCAATCACAGGCATATTTCTGTGTGACAAATGCAGCTAGCAGGCCACTGAAGGTGCTGTAGTGTCCGAGGCAGAGAAGGCAGGGAGGTTCCCCGAGCAGATACTGTAAGGTTGTGATGTGTACTGTCCTCTCTCTGTTTCACTGCGTCCCTGCAGGATTCATGACTAAAGCTTTGGTTACCCTTGTTTTTCTGCCGTCACCTCCTCCAAAGCTTTGTTTCCAACCCATGAATTAAATATAACTTTTGCCCACTTTAGTTTCTGACCTCTTTTTTCCTAGTAGTTTTATTTCACTTCTTAATTTCTTCACTTAGTCCAAGTAATTAACATAGAGCATAATACTCAAATTTAGGTCAGTTTAGGAATTCCCAAGTTTGTAAAACACCACATTTAATCATTTCCTTTACTACCTTAGACTGAAAAATAGCGAGGCATAGAGATTGGATTTAGGATGACGGCATCGAAGACTATCAGATTTGAAAGGGACACTCACCGCCATTGTGCTGATCGCCTGCAAGTTATACATGATGCGTCTCTGGCCCGGGAAAGCCAGTGATGGGCCTCAGTCACCCAGCCAGACAGCTGGGGCAGATCTCTTTGCATGCTGATCTCTACCTAAACGGATTCCAGGGTGATCGCCTCCAGAGTGACCCCAACCTGCTTCTATCTCTTAATTGCTCTTCAACATGCAACAAACCAGGCCATTTTAACCTAATTGCTGTTTACTCATATCTCTCTTTTATCTCTTATGAAGTTGTGAGGTGTGATTATCTCTGTGGAGCTGCCCTGGCAGGTAAGTGGAGGGGGATGCTGGGTATTACGAGCAGGCACTTCCATCTGAGGGTGGTGTGTGGACAGGCAGTCCAGGACTGGATGGACGTCAAGTGTAGAAGTGCTTTTAGGGCACTTTCACCACTGGCATTTTCTCCCCCATCCCCACTCTGACTCAGTTGGTTCCCCAGGGCCCTTAGCATGCCTGTTGAACTGTTCCCGGTGACATCAGGGCTGCAGAGCCCTCGCCCTTGACTCCAGAGCATAGCCTTGCTTCCCCCATGGCAGCCCTGCAGACACAGCCGAGACTGATCTTTCCTAAAAGGCCAAGGGAAATGTGATTTCCAAACCAGACAGAATCGACCCTCACTGTATTTAGTGGTGCTGTGAGGAGGAGCTGCCAGGGTAAGACTCTATCTAGCAGGTTAGCGCCTCCCAAAGCCAGAAGGACAGGAAATTTCATGGTCAATATTTAGGCTTCGGGGCTCCGGGGCAATTGGGAAGCGCAGGTTAAGAAGCTTTCCTCTTTCCCTCTAATTCCCCGTATTTATCACTTGAGCTCTGCTTCTGCCATTTGGGCTTATCCTTTATGCCTAAAGAAGTCCTCCTGCCTTTTAATCTGTTACCCAGGGGAGAAAAAGTAAAGAAATATAAAACACCCTAGATAATGCCGTAGGGACATAGTGTCCACGGGGACGTTAGCACTCAGATGTCCCGGAGCCGCGTGAATGTGTTCACAGATGTGCATCTCGGGTGCAGACCAGGTTAGCAGAGGGGAAGGGAACACTTAGATAGGGTCTGGAGGACCTGGGGCTGGTCCCGGGCATTCTGCTTACGCTTTGTTGATGCCTCAGTGTCTACACTGATAAAATGGGGAGAGAAAGTTTTGTTTGGGCCAGGAGGCCTGGAGGATAAAAGTTACACAAGGAAGGAAGAAATGCTGTAGAGGTCAAATGTGAGCAGTAAAAGTATAAAGCATAATTATGGTCTCCTCAGAGGCCGCTTCAACCTAATGTGTGATTTTCAGAACTGCCTTCTCTTTCCTCCCAAACACTGAAGTTTAAACCAAGGACCAAATGTGAAGTAACTTACTTGTCCAGTGTCTCCCGATTTATAAGTGGCGGAACTGGGTTACACACTCGGCTCACACACTCTCTGAAACTCAACCCCAACACCTGACTTGCGGCAATAATTCCGTCAGCATGAACAGTTACCTTGTGGTTGTTCTGGCCGTCTTCATGGTTGTGCCATGTTTTCTTGTGGACTTGACTTTGCTGCCTGGCCCGGCACTGTCCAGTGTGTGTCCTTTTCAGGTGGAGGGTGCTGTGCCTATTTACCTCCTACTATTGTTTTTTTTTTAAATCCTCAGCTGAGGATATGTTTATTGATTTTAGAGAGGGGGAAGGGTGGAGGGGAAGAGAGAGAAGACAGACAGACGGACATCGATTGGTTGCCTCCTGTACATGCCCCAACCTGGAATTGAACCTACAACCTAGGCCTGTGCCCTGACTGGAAATTGAACCCGCAACCTTTTTTGGTATACGGGATGACTTTCCAAGCCACTGAGCCCCCCAGCAAGGGCTTACCTCCTGCTGTTTTACTCCCTCCCCTTGAGCAGGCATTGACACCCTCTCCCCCCTCAATTTCCCCAGGTTTCTGAGCAGCTAAACTGAGGACACAGGAGATTCCTGGGCATTGCTCCGGAAGAAAGCAGGGACTTTCAACAAGCTAAAATAGGCAGATTTGGGGACCAAGGGTAAAAATCTGATTTCTCAAGCACTTTGTCTATTGGGTCAAAATGTCACTGGTTAATACTTCCCATGGGAATGCAGAAGCTGGGAAGCAGCCCTCCTGTTCCTGAACCTGACTGTGATAGTTACCATCTCTGAGCAAATTTCTGGAATTTCACTAACAGATTCCCTGGGGTGAGGAAATCAAATGCCTTGTGTGTAGATGGGCTAAGGGGGTGGCCTGGCGTGCCCTAAAGAGTCTGTATCAGCCAGGCCCTCTCCTTTCCTCCTGCCAGAAGGAGTCAATGCCAAGTCTTGAGTTGTTTAGCTTGGCCTGAAGTTGGAGGCATTGAGGCCGAGCTGGCCTTGTATGAAACTCACTGGCTGATTCCTTTGTCTGAAAGTTGCAAGTGTAATAGCCTCTGGAGAACCGAGATCCCTTCCTCATTCATATCTCTCGAAGACCAGGACTCCCACTCAGCAGACTGTTAAAGCTGGGAGGGATGCCCTAATCACTCACCATTTCCCCCACCCAGGTTTCATTCTGGGCATTTTGTAAACTTGGGCTCATTGTTGAAAAGTTCATCAAAAGCTTACCAGTGAGAATTCAGCATCACTCGGTCAAAATAGCGAGGAAGAACTCTCAGGCGCATAATCTGAAGTGTTGTTTATTTTGATCATGTGATTTTCTTTCGCTCATCTCATGAATTTTATTAAGAATGCAAAACAAAAAATAAAGAGCCTATATTTGATCTTTTCTGGGGTTCAACCAGCGACGAGATACTGTTCTTTTCCACTGAGTGACTCATACTCTTTGACTAGCCACCGTTCCACTGCAGTTTTTGTGCCCCCTGCTCTTGCGGTCATCTGGGTGCCACACAGGAGGGCGAGGAAGTTGGTAGAGAGCTCCTCGGAGGGTAGCATTGTGCAATCTGTAATTACTGCCCAGAGCCCGGGACAGACATGGGATCTCCCCACTGGAACCCCTGTAAGGACCGCGCTGCCTGCTAAGGTCTATTTGCTTAGCCCCAGGGCATTTAATCCTGTTCAGCGTGGGGCAGTGCCACTAGGTCAGCGCCCGGGAGCTGGGCAGCAGAGTGGAAGGAAAAGGATGAATGGCTGGTTGAAGTCCGAGGTGTTGGGTGGCCACTGAGCAGTGGCCTGAGCAGCCTCCCAGCCACAGCCGTGTGTTGATTTTGTAGTGAGATCATTACCTTTCCTGGGTTGTTAAATGCAGTTTAATCTTCCTTAAGACAGGGCTGCACAATGTTGCTTTTGTGACTTCAGAGAGTCACCGCTCAGGTTAGAGGGGGCCAGGTTTCCAGAATTCCACCAGGAGAAAATCGCAGCCTGTCAGAGTCAGGGGGTGTGTGATGCTTCTGTTCTCTCAAAGTATGCGCTGTGTCACTGTCACCGTCGTCAGAGCCCTGCACTTGGTGGGGATCTTGGGAGACTAGAGGGCATCATGGAGTCCCCGCAGAGTTCTCGGGGCTGAGGAAGACTTGCCTCCGACAGAGCATTGGACTCCTCCCAGACCAGGAGTAGAGGATCCAGGGGTGCAAGGCACACCTCCTGCGCTACAGATGTCAAAATGCAGAAACTGCTGCAGCTTGTGTTAGTTTCCTTTTGTTTCAGGGTGAGACTTACGGTTTACTTTTCCTTTTACAGCAATAATGGCTTGTCAGTGGTTTCTTTGGGGACAAACAGTTGGCAGGAAAGGACAGGAAGAAGAGGGAAAAGGGAGGAAGAAAGGATAGGAGGGAGGGAGAGAGAGAAAGGTTGCTCTTCACTCCCCCAGGCCGCCCACTGCTAATGCGCCCGGACAACTTTGTGAAGAGGTGGGCTTGGGGGAAACAATCTAAAAGCACACTTGGAGTCGTGTGTGAGTTTGCCTAAGGACAGCCACCCAATTACTCTGGACTATCAGCTTGTTACCTACCTGTTCTGCACAAGGCTCTGAAGCCACTGCCTTTCCCACCTGTGGCCTTGTACTTTTTTCTGAGGTTATGTTTTCTTCCCTTACCTTGATTCAACAGTCTAATAGAGTAAAATTTAAATTACAGCCCCGAAAGATTCTACCAATCCCTACCATCACTCTCTGTCTGTCTCTCTCTTTCACACATGCACGCATATACACACATGTGCACATGCATGTACATGCATATACCACAATTTCCTACCAACGCTTTGGGACTATGGAAGAGAGTTCCCTCCCTGCTTGGGAGCGGGGTGCTCACAGCGTGTCTGCCTGCAGCACGGCCTGTACCCAGCTGTGTGGTCATCTCATTACTCAGACACAAGGTACACTTAGCAGCAAGCAGGGCTCCTCCAGATCTCCCAGGGAGGCACGTGTTGCAGGAGGTTCGGTTGTGCTTCCTGACATTGATCCTCAAAAGGTTCCAGAAACAGATGCCCTTTTCCCTGCTGTGGCTCAGTGACCTCCCTGGTACCTTACAGAGGAAGAGGACATACAGCTGGGCAGGGAGGAGCCCCAGGCCCCTGACCCCTCATCCTGTGCCTGCCCCACTGACTTAGGCCTTTCTCATCTTGGAACTGTCATTTCGATATTCCTTTTCTCCTTTGGGTCTCTAAGATTTTAAATTGCCCTCATCACTTTTTAAGATAGTGAATCTTAAATGTTGGGTTTTTTCGAAAGGTCCCTTTTTCATACTTTAGGGCAGGTCTGCTTGTTGAGTTTGAGCGTTGACTGATGGAGTCTTCCCTGGAACTTTCACCCCACGCGTGGTTTGTGGCATATATTCAGCCACCCACCCACTCATTTAAACAGTGAATATTTATGGAAAACTGGTTATGTGTCGCAAATATAAGACTGGCCCTCATCAGGTTACCGTCTGCTGGGGACGAAGGACCTTAAGGAGGAACTTTGTAAAGCCTCCGACCCCAAGGGCCAGAGGAAGCTGAGTGCCACAGCAGACCACAGAGGGGGCCCTTAGTTCTGAGGGTCACAGAGTTCTCTCTAGAGAAGTGATGTTTCGGTTGAGAGCTGAAGAATAAGGCATCAGCTAGGTAAGTGGTAGGTTGGATGGGTGATAACAAGTTGGGCTCAGTCAGGAAAGAGTCCCAAAGAGAGGAGACAGTTTATACGAATGACCCTAAGGCAGGAGGAAGTCCAGTGTTTTGAAGGAGTTCACAGGGCAAACCTGGGGCAAGCAGGGGAGAGTTGGAGGGCAATGAAAGGCATGAATGTTGGGGTCTTCCTGGACTTCACTCCATGGACAATGGAAAATCGTTGAAGAATTTGAGCAGGGGAATGACATGACTTTAGTTAGTTATTTCAATGATTGTTCTGGCTCCTGTGTGGAGAATGGATTGGAAGTAATAAGGGCAGATATGGGGGTGGGCTCTCCTGATCTCCCTTCTTAGAGACAGAGAAGTATTGGCCCACAGCGTTCTGATTGGCACCTCTCCCTCTACAACATTTTTAATATGTCCCGCCCCTTTTATTGCAACTCCTATAATGTTAATTTGTGCTTCTTCAGACAAAAACACACACACACACACACACACACACACACACACACACTTCAAGGGAAGGGTGCACATCGTTTGCATTTCTGTATCCCCCATTACCAAAATACCAATTCCTGGCATAAAAGGTGCCCAATGAATGTTTGCCAGGTTTCTGAATGCATGGAGAAATGCAGCATAATCCCTCTTTAGACACCCTTTTGAAAGAATTTCCCCCTTGAGGTTTCCTTTGATATGAGAGTGGCAGGGAGAAGGGAGTAAGGCAGAGAACTGAACAAGGGACCTGGGTTCTCGTCCCACCTCTGCCTCTGAGAAGCTGAGCACGTGGAGGGCAGGCTGCAGCAACCTGAGGCTACTTCTCCAAGCAAAGATGAAGAAGGTAGACTGGAGAAAAGAAAGCCTGTTGTTAATCACCCAGTTTTTGAAGTTCTATGACTTAAGTCACTGTAATACCATTTAAATCAAACATAACCGTTACGATCGGCAACCCTCAGCATCTTGAGTTTGTCACAAAATGTCCTTTGGGAGAGGGATGTCAGAAAACCAGGACTGCTTTGTCGTGGGGGATCGCCTCACTCCCTTCTGGTCTGGAGGGTTGGGGAGATGAAGACACCGCCAGGAATGCGGGATGGCCTCTCCCAGATTGCCAACACCGCTTGGAGACAGGCCTGCGGCTTCCAGAAGGGCATAGGCAGAAAGAAGGGATTCCATTACAGAGAGATTTGTTTTTTGCTTTCTTTCCCTTCAAGAGAAAGAAAGGGGATAAAAGAAAAACAGGACCTGAACTTTCACATCCTGATAAGAATTTCCTGGTATTTACAACATGTAAAATAAACTTTCTTTTCTCCCCAAAGAAAGGCATTTTTGCTACTTGGCCCATGTGACCACTTTGGGGGGAAAATGTGGTCTTTTGGTTCCAATATGTAGATCAGAAAAAACAAAAGAGCCACACAACATTCTTTGTATAACAATTATTTACCTCTTAAAGGAAGGAAAGAAAATTCGAGAGGAGACAGAAAGGCAGCCCTGTCAAGAGTGCTAGCTGGAATAAAGTTTCAGGGCCGTGTGGAAAGTGCCTAGGTGGGCGTGTGGTTTCCGCCTGCTGGGACTCCGGGGCTGGGGAGCTTTCTTCAAGGACTGGGATGATTTCAGTGGCGAGAACTAGATAGTCTTCTGGGCTGCTCAGGCAATCAACAAGGATGGATAGAGACATACTGTGTGCTTTCCCAGGTGTCCTGGGGGAGGCAGAAATACCTTAGAAATACCCCACCTTCTGCCAGTTTGTATTCTAGAGGGGCAAACACCACTGATGGAGCAGGTAATGAGGATAGGCAAAGGCAGGTGGAGTGTCACCTTGATCATTCTATCTCACATCTGGAGGCCCTAACAGTGTTCATGTCTGTGACCCCATTGGATCTTCACTAGATCCTTACCCGAAAGAGGCTTAGTGGACTTCAAAGAGCGCTGGGGTTGTGGTCCAGCTACTTAGACATCTGGGATTTTCCTCAAATCAAATCAATACAGAAGCCACTGTTTCTCCTCTATAAATGTGCTTTCCTCATCCCTGTTCTCATTCTTCCCAGGGTTATTAAAAGGGTCAAATAAAATAATGGATTAGAAATTGCTCTGTAAACCCTGGGAAACTCGACAAATAGGAGATACCTTACACTTTGATGGAGACAGATAATGAATGTTTGGCACATGTTGGGGTGAAGGCACATCGCAGTGACAGTAGTCAAAAGATCGGATACTTGCTCAGGGTCCCATGCTCATCTGTAGCAGAGTCCTGGGTCTTCATCTCAGGAGAGGTATTTCCAGTGTAATCTATGGTTGCTTCAACCACTGTGGGAATTCAGATGAGAATTCAGATGAGAAGTAAATTTATGAGGCATAGTTCATAAATTATGAGTGTTCATGGAACTCCTTAGACGCAATCTTTTTTTAACTCACAAAATTAAAAGATGTTCCCAAACCTATTCATGGTAATTAATGGTGATCACACAGCATTACAGAATGTCGGCAGGACATGGTCAGGGACCTAAGGAGACGCTGCATTAAAAAATATATATATGTTCTGTTGTGTTCTATCATTTTCGCAGATTTCCATGTTTTAGAATCCTGTGATATAAGGAGGAAAGGCATTTTTATTTATCTTTGTCTTTTAAATGCAGGACCTAGGACCTTGGGGTATTTAAAGAACTTGCCTTAGGTCACACCACCTTTTAAGTGGTGAGTCTAGGGTCAGACCTGAGTGTTGAGACCTTAAGTTCTTATCTCCACCTGCCCATGCCTCCAGTTGTTTACATTAAAATTTGGGCAAATGGTCTGTTTTGCTGATATTGCAGTTTTACTGTAGATTTCCGGAGAGGAAGTGGGAAGCCTTGTTCCAAGCAGGCTAATGTAGGGGTGAGGGTTGGGGCCCTCTGTCCTAATAGGCTGGGTCCTGGAAAGCCACTGTCAGGATCTTGGGTAAGTTAGTGGCTTTGTCCTCTGGTCCGGAAGGTGAAGGAGTTGCACCAGATACATGGATGAAAGATGTTATAATTCTAAACTTTCTGAAAGATATAGTAAGGAAGACAGGACTTTTTCTTCATAACATGCCTTCTCCAGTAACCCACTTTATTTTGTAGAGTATTTTAAAGTTTTCCAAGGATGTACCATCTTATTTCAGTCATCCTGACAACATTCTTTAGAGCGCTTGGCTAATGGATGATTTTTATGACTTCTTCTGGCCATTTTTGCCTTTCTGTTTCTTAACCAGGCCTAGCCCAGACTCTCCTCAGGGGCCTTGCATGCTATTATCTGTGTGACCTGCTCCTTCTTGTCACTGGGTCTGGCTCACATGTCACTTCCTCAGAGGGGCTTTCACACATGCTCTCAGTTAAGGTCCCCATGGCCCTATTCGCTGTCACAGCGATCTGTTTTATTTCCTTCAGAGGCTTTATACCTGAATTATGAATATTATTCATTTGTTTACATCATTGTCTGTCTCTCGTGCAGGAATTTAAACACCAGTCAAGCTTTTCTCCTGGTTCTGCATTGTATACCAAGCACCCAGGCCAGCACTTTGCACATAAAAGGAGCTTAATATCTGGTCACTGAAATAAACATCTTAGGAGAAATTTAGCCTCTTGATCAAGATTACATAGTCAATGAGTGGCTGACCTAGGACCAGAATTCAATCTCTCTGGTCCTAGTTTACTATTCATTCCATTTGATATTATGCTGCCAAAATGTATGCATATTTATACTGGGCAGTTCCTGATGACTACTGATAAAATGTCGAATGATCCTGAGGCATTGATGTGAAACTGAATGTGTTTCTTAAGGGAAATGAGGAAATCCCCAAGGCTGATACCTTTCAGTTTATGATAACAGAACTTTGTAATCTATGTACGTTGTGTGTTCAACATCAATCACTGCATATTTATTTAACTCATTTTTAAAAGAAACTTATTTCATGAGCCCTTGCTATATTTTTTATTGATGATGGTTGGATTTTAACGTCCATAAAACCACCGTTGTGCACCCCCCCACCCCACACACACACACACTCACAAGAGAACATGAACAGTGACATGTGGCTCAGATTCCTGGTCAGACTGCAGAGGTTTTCTCTCCGACAGAAGTTCAAAGGGCTTTAGGTGTGAGCCATGAAGTTGCCAGGACCTGGCTATTCGCTCTGCCATCAGCCTCAGAAGTTACATGACAAGTGTTTCCTCCAAAACCCTCTTTCCCTCAAGCACCCATTAGGAATCTGAGTTTGTTTACTAGTGCTTGTTTGGGGAGTCAAGCAGAGTTGGGTGTCACCCAGATTCCCTCTTAGTTGCATAGTTTATTTACTGCTGTATGAAGCAAATTGCCTTGCGTTTGCCCTCTGTCTTCTCTTCTGAGCGTTAAGGAGATTCCCTCTGGACGAAAATTGTTAAGGGTGAACAAGGTTGGGTTTATTGACTTCCCAGTCTCTCAACTTTCTGGTGTCTTCACTCGGCCTTCCCCTTCCCTCTAGAAACCAAATGGTCCATCTGTCTATCAATCTGTCCTTTTAACACCATTGCCCCATTCCTTGTTGACTTTAGGTGTGATTCTTCCCCTCTGTTGTCCCTTTGTTGATATATCATGTGCCTGACAGCATGTGACATTTCACGTTAGGGCTCAGTATGATTTCATAAAAGGACAGATCAGCACTGACTTTTTCTCTTACGACTTTAGTGATGTGCCAGAGTTTCTACCACTTTGGATTTTGTCAGAAAGTCACATTAGTCACATTGTCCTACAAGTATACTGCCATAACCCTCACCCTAAATCAAAGTATTACATGTAGTTTTGCAAACTAAGCAATTTTTTTATCTCTTTCCTACTCTTCATCTAGTTTCTCAAGACTTTCCTATGTTCCCCATTTTAACCTTCCATCGTTTTTTCATGGGGACCGTCTTCCTCTAGGCCATCTCCATCTGTCAGCCCCACTCTTGATTTTTCAGAGGCTGCTGATGAGCCTCGGAGAGATGTGCCCATTTGTCCCACCCTTCGTTTCCGGTCTCTAAGCCACCTTGCTGTCTGTGACAGAGTATCGCCTCTAGTCCTTGGGAAGGCAATATTTTAATAGTTCTTGGTTGATACCTTTTCCAGAGTCTGTGAAAGCTACAGAGTTGAGATACTGGATCTTCCCCATAATCGTGCTTATTGACTCACATAAAGAACACAGACATCCTGGACTTTGGGGGTCGATGTTGACATCAGCCTAGATTTAGACTTAAGTTCTAGCCTACACAGAAAATTGCAGCCACATGGTTTTAGGGCTCTTTGGTTTCTTTTTTAGAACTGCCTTTTTCTATGTCGCACGCTTGTGGCGTCACTGTGCACTGTTATGTAGTCGTAAGCAGAAGTCATTGGCTGAAACGGGGGCAAGTATGTGATATGGAAATTGGAGATCTTACATTGGGACAGATAAGCCTTGGTGGTAAAGACCAAGGGAAACAGACAAGATGAAGACCCCAAGTAGGACCATCGGGGAGGAGAGAATGTGTTTCAAGTTCTAAGACAACATAACCTCTGGCTAAGAGAAGCTATCCATGGGAGAAGGAAAAGATTTTTGGCATCAGTCAAGTATTCCCTGAAGATTTGGCTCTTCCTACTCTCCCCCCGCCCCCCAAACATGAATACCAAATTCAGTGGTGCGCAGGGTTGGAGAACCACAGGGGACCTGAACAGGGAGGGGTTGTATTGACTTTCAGTTGATTTACTCAAGCAATTGAGTTTGTCGGGGAAATGTGATCGTCTCCATCAGCTGTCATGCTGAGACGCTCCTGTCATGCTGTCAGTAGCTTTCCGTTTCTGATCCTTCTCTCAAATTCACTGTCTGTTAGGAGAGCAGACGAAAGATGCTTTGGGTACCAAGAAGGGAAAGCATTTTGAGCTGTTACCTGGGAATCAGTTTACAGACTTTGAAGCCCTGTCAATTTAATCCTGATGGTGTGTAGTAACGTACAAGGGACAATAATGCTTTTGAAGGTAATTTAGATTTCTCTCCTCAGGAATGATTTTATTTATGAGGAGATGAGCATGAATAGCGCCAGGATGAGAAAGGATGACGCTTGTGTAGGCAGGCTTGTTTCCTTAGTTATGGTGATATAGCTTAATTCAATATAGTGCAGTCACAGTAATTGGAGGGATATTTCATTTATATTGCGCCTGTCAACCTGAAGTACTTTGCAGAGACTCCACAAACAGGTACTGCTTTTCCTCCCAGAAAAATGCCGCGGAGTCAAGATGGAACTGAGACACGCCACGGAAGCCCTGACCAAATACACAACTAAGCGAACTGTGGTGGTAGAAAGCCTGAGGACGGGCACCCCTCGCTTTATAAAACAAGTGAATGAATAAAAACATATGTAGAAGCAGGTTTTTGAGGGAGTCAGTTAAAAAAAAAACCAATACCTTAGGTCCTGGCCATTTTTTAAAAGTATAGGGAAATCCTTGCTTAAGAAAAGAAACAGAAGAAGAAACAGAAAGCTTCTTGTCATATGAATACAGACCTTCTGGTTTGTCTGTGCACTCACTTGGACTTGTGGACGTTAGTGTTTGGGGTTTTGTTGTATTTTTTTCAAGGCAGGAATAGAGCTCTGCTTAAAGATCAGAGGTACAATGCAGCCTCACAGAATAATTTCCTAGGTGATGCTGGGTGGGAAAAACCTGTCAGCTCACCCTTAGGGAGCGCGGAATCCTGGTTTCTGGCCGACTGCTGGGAAAGCCCATCTCGATGTTGGAGACAAACGTGTGAGTTCTCCTGAGCAGATGTGAGGAAAGGCTGTCCCCTCTAGAACCCCTTTTCCCAGCAGCAGGGCGTAGAGGGAGTGGGAAGGGTGTGTCTTCAGGGCCTTCAGTGGCCATCCAGTGACTGTAGGGGACAGTGTGTAATTTCTGATCATTTGCAAGTGATGTGTCACTGGATGGCCACCGACTTATTGATTGTAGTCCCTTCAGTATATGAAAAATTCCTCAGGCCGTTCCTCTGTTTCCTCTTTTTTAAATATTTTTATGTTTTTAAATTACAGTTCACATTCAATACTATTTTGTATTAGTTTCAGGCGTATAGCATATTGGTCAGCCAATCATATAATTTACAAAATGTTCCCCCTGGTATTCCCAGTGTCCTCCTGACACCATACATGATCATTGCAATGTTATTGACTATTTCCTGTGCTGTACTCTACATCCCCATGACTGTTTTGTAACTGCCAGTCTCTACTTCTCAATCCCCTCACCTTTTTCCCCCAACCCCAGCTCCTCTCCCCCGGCAGCCATCAGTCTGTTCTCTGTATCTATGAGTCTGTTTCTGTTTTGTTTGTTGGTTTATATTGTTCTTTAGATTCCACATATAAGTGAAATCATATGGTCTTTGTCTTTCCCTAAGTGATTTATTTCACTGAGCATAATACCCTCAAGGTCCATCCATGCTGTCACAAATGGTAAGATTCAGTTTTCTTTTTAATAAGGGAGTATTATTCCTTTGTATATATATGCCACAGCTTTTTTATCCACTTGTCTGTTGATAGGCACTTGGGCTGCTTCCATAGCTCGGCTATTGTAAATAACACTGCAAAGAACACAAGGATGCCTATATTCTTTCAAATGAGTGTTTTGGGTTTCTTCAGATATATTCCCAGGAGTGGAATCACTGGGTTATAAAGCAGTTCTATTTTTAATTTTTTTGAGGAAACGCCATACTGTTTCCCACAGTGGCTGCACCACTGTGCGTTCCCGTCAGCACTGCCCGAGGGTTCCCTTTCCTCCACATCTTTAGCAACACTTGTTGTTAGTTGACTTATCGATGATGGCCATTCTGACAGGGGTGCGGTGCGTCTTTCTCTGTGTTTTCTGGGTGAAGATCCCATTGAAGGCCTATTGGTGTAAGTTTAGGGGCTGAAGCCATTGATAGAGTGAGGAAGAACAAGGGCCTGGAAGCCGGCCTTCGCTACGAGAACATTCTGTGAATCTTCAAGACCTTGTCTTTGCAATATTTCCATTCTCTTATTTGCCACTTGTTCTTCTAGAGACACTCGTAAGGAGGAGCAACATTGTTCATGGAGAAGGCACACGCTCAGCATTCATTTAATTAGAAAATGATCTGTCATAAAAATGATCATTAAACATACAAACCATTCCCCCTTCAAAGAAACTCATTTTTCCCTGTGTTTTAAAACAAATCACTAACTAAGAAAGTCTTACATCCCTTGGAACTAAATGTAGTCAGGGGTAAATTTTGTCAAGCGACAGTGGCTAAGAGGACACAAGGATTACACACCGGGCAACAGGGAGTTTGTCCCTGCTGTACCAAAAATAGCTCTGTGACCTTAGAGAAACCACGGAACTTCCCTATTCCTCCATGTTTTTCTCTGTGAAACGAAGACCAAATGGTTGTTGGGGTACTTTCTAACTCGACGTTTGTCAGGTTCTAATATTTAAATCTACACAAAATCCCCTTATCTAAATAATGTTTTCTTCCTGTGGGTTTCAGCAAGTACAAGCACGCTCTCTTGAATCCGACTTTATTCAGTAACCTGGAGAATGCACGAGAAGCATGACAGGATCCAAGTGTCCATCCAGACAGTGAGTGGGGGCCACTGGGCAGAATTTCTCTTCGGGCTGTGTCCATTTTGCTTGAACGCCGTCAGCACTGATATTCCCATTTGGGCAGCATTCCATCACCTCCTGCTCCCTTCTCTTGTTTTTCTCCGATTCTCTGCTTGAAAAACAAACAGAAGATTTTATTTTCTGGTGATTCTCTGTTCTTATCTATTAGCCAAGAAAAAGGAAGTAGGATGGGCACTGTGCTTTGAGCAAACTAGGTCTGTTCCATCTTGCACACATAGTGACCTCCCTCCTCCCACATTCCTGAAATTTAGCAAAGCCATCTCTGACACGCCTGGTTTATGTTAGCTTTATTTCAGAAAGTACTTTTCCACACTGATTCCTCCTGATAAGGCCTGTCCTGAGCTGCTTTGCTGGCCCCAGGAGAGTTAGAAGTCAGCTGTGGGATCCAATTCACGAGACAAACCCAGGAATGATGTAATTTACCCAGATCTATTCTTTACACCAAATCCCCACCCATTATGAGATTTCCCCCCCTTCTCCTTTGAATCCTGGTAGCTGCTGCCCAGATTACAGTTCTGTGATCTCTGCAGGAAGAACAGGCTGTGTTTCATGTGGAAGAAATAGCCACATATCCCTCTGTCAATTTTTCTTGTGATTACTTTTGCTCCAGAAAGGGGAACGTGGATACTTTTGGCTCAGCTTAAAAACAAACAAATAAAAAAATAACCCACACAACAACAATATTAACAAAGCAGAAAACTCCTCAGCCAAATCCACTACTTTGTCAACAAGTGTTGTTCTGTTCTTTCCCTTTGTCGGGCCCTTTGAAAGATAAAAAGCAAGTTTAAGGTACTGCTTCCAACTTATCAGTCCCACATGGACTTGTGTTTACGGAGATTTTTGTTTCCTGAACAGAAGGTATTTAATCTTTCATTAATTTTCTCATTTTCATTAATCAAAGCCAAGCAGAACTTCTGATCTACGATAGCCAGTGTAAGGCTCTGTAAATCCACACTGAAGCTGTTTTACTTAATGTGGGCAGCCTTGTCCCCAGGGCATGCAAGATCGCACTATGCTTACTGAGTAGATTCCCATGATTCATTCACAGAGCTGTGGGGCGTGGCCTCTCAGCACTGACTGCCCATCAGAATCAACTGGGGAGTATTTAAGAACTAGGATGCCTGCATCTGACCCCCTAAGTTTCTATTTAGTTGGTGTGGGGGTGCCGCCTGGGCCTGGGTTTCTAAGGGGTGTGCAGCCCAAGTTCAGAACTGCTGTCCTGGGGGCTCCCAAATCACGTGGCCAGAACTGCTTGCCTCAAAGAAGTTTATGATTTGTTGGATGAGATAAAATATACATTCCTAAAAGAGACCACTCTAAAGAAATGTGAAACCTTGGTACACTCTAAGAGCATTCATTTCTTCAAACACATTTATGTTTTCAATAGTGGATTCATTCAGGGATATTGATCAATCACCTAGTAAGTGCCAAGCACCTGCTGCAAGCCTTGGGGGTGAAAAGGGGGCAGAGCTGGGGAGGGCTGTGCCTTTGCGGAGCTTATAAAAGTTTACAGCTGAGGCAGGTAGGCTAGGGAGACCTGAGGACCAGAGTGCCCTGTAGGTGGGCCTAGAAGGATTGGCGGAAAGAACAAGGTCAGGAGGTGGACTTTCCTGGGCCTAGAAAGTAGATGGGAGGGTAGGCCATCTGCCATCATAACACAGACGAGCTTTGGATTTCCCCAAAGCGCCTTGTCTTGGCCTTGCTCTTTCATAAGTTTCCTGATAGAAAGTACATGAGTTTTGCTTAAAATATACAGATTATGAATCTTCAGGTCCTTCAGAGAGGATCTCAGACATGCACTTTTGAGTGACTGTTTTTCCTAATAAGTCCTGGCATCAGGGTGGGACATTCTAGAATAGTGGTTTCAATCAGGGGCAATTGTGTCCCTCCTGCCAGGGGATATTCGATAGTGTCTGGAGGCTTTTTTCGGTTGTTACGACTGGGTGGGAAGTGCTCCTGGCTGACATCTAATGGGCAAAGGCCAGGGATGCTGCTACACAACCTCCAGTGCGTAGGTCAGCCCCCCACAACAAAGGAAGATCCAGTTTCGAATGTTAGAGTCATGGTGGCTGAGCAACCCTGTTCTAGAGATTGGAAACAGAGATGGAAGGAAAGCTTCATTCGGGATTTCCTCCTACTGCCATGACTGCTGCTGTCTGAATGCCTCTCACCACACGCCAAACACACACGCACACACTCCCACACACCTGTATATACTTGCACCAATAAAGCATGTAAATCGGTGCTTTAGGGTCCCCTGACCAGTCCCAAGGGAGATGTCATCTTCCAGGATGTGGGTATATTCAGGGTCTCCACACCTCCTCCAAACCACGTTCTTTCCCTGGGCTGAAAGCACTTTGGAGAAATTCCCATGGAGGGGAAGAATTGCCCCCGGGGTTGCCTATGCAATTTCCTGCTCAGTTTTAATAGCAGCGGGGCTTCTCCCTGTCTAATGCTGAAACTGAAAGGTTGATTTTTCCCTCTTGGGGGCAAGAAAACAGAAAAACTTGTCCTTGGGTGTTTAGAACTTCTAGATAAAATTTTGACTCAACTTTGAAAAGCACAGGGTGATGTCAGCTAAGGTAGGCTGGTCAGTGCCCTAACACTGTTCCTGGGAGAAGGCCGGAAGCCGTCCACATTGCTGCTTCCTCCTCTGACTGGGGACAGGGCACTGGTCTGGAGCCAGAAGCCTGCACTTGAATCCTAGCTCTGACTTTCTTTACCATGAAATTTTGAGTAGATCATTTCATCTTTCTCTGCCTGTGCTCCATCATCTGTAATCCAAAAACATACTGCTCATTTGGGGCCTGGGTGAGCATTAGATTTAATGTGTATAAAGTGCTGATACATAGTAGGTGCTTAACAAATGGTAGCTTTGACAAGGTCATCTGAAAATGGAGAGGACAGGACTGGGGGACCCCCGACATCCCATGCGACTCCAGTTCTCATATACATTGTCACGTTGGGAAATAGGGAGGCTTGGCTTGCATTAAAAAATGAGAAGAAAGGGTTTTGTATTTGTGCCCAAGAGAAGATATCAATGTCAGCTTATGTCCCAGACAAGTTTTAGGTCATATCACCCTCCCCGTGACTGGAAGGAGCAGCAAGAGCCAGGGAGCCAGGCAAAAGCGTCTGGTATCTGGCTAAGAAATAAAGTTGGAGCTGTGTCTGAGCCCACCGCCCGGGGAGCAAGTGCTGTGGCCGACTTGCTCTCTGAGCCTTGCTCGGGAGAGCCAGCACAGGGACAGCTGCCAGTACCTGATGGCACATGGACCTCCACGTTGCCCACCGTCACCTACACTACCCGAACCTGTTGCCCACATTCCTTCTTCCCTCTCCCTGCCAACCTGGCACCAGGATGTGTTCCTTGCCTTTTGCCTGACCACTTCCCCCTCTTGCCTTGCCTCCCCTCTGCTTACCACACCTACAAAGCAGGAATAGCCTTTTTGATGTCGGCTGATGTTAGAAGGTCGCCTCCCACTGTTTTTTTTTCTCCTTCCAAAGGAGAAGAGTCTGAATGCCACACACAGCGTTGTCTTGCTCTGACTTTGAAGAGGAATTTCTCCCCTTAGGGCTCTATTCCTGGTGTAGTGTAATCTAAGGGGGGGAAAAAAGTTTATCCTAGGGAAGCCACATCAGCCAAGAGTTCTTCAGAGCGTCTGACTGCCTGTTATATTTAGTAACTACAGGGAGGCAAGCTTGAAGAATGCGCAGAGCCTTCCAGCGAGTGGTTCTCTTTGATTCCTTGTGGTTATTTTGGGTGGCCAGATGAAGATGGTGTCCCGCAGCCTTGTGCTACTTACCTGACTGTTGTTATTTGGGTGTACTGGGATAGAAATAAAGGAGAAATGCAGGGATAGACTGTTCCAACCATAGAATTAAAAGACTGGAACTTTTAAATTACTTGGTGTCCAAACTTCCTTCTTTTGCTCTTGAACGTATCCAACCTGACCTCACTTGCACCTTTGAACTTCAGTTTTATTATCTATAAAATGAGGCCACTGGACCTGATCGATGCTCTGCAAAACCCTCGCTGCACATAGAGGTCATACGGGGAGTTTTGAATACAGATGTCGTGGCTGCAGGACCAGAGATGATACACACTGGCGCTGGCATTTTGTCAATGCTTCCCCTCAGCTGACTCGAATTTGTAGCTTCTGTTGACAGTCACTGGGCCACGGCAGTGCTGCTCAGAGTGTGGCCCCGGGACCAGCAGTGGCAGCAATGGGAACTTGTTAGAAAAGCGGAGTCTCAGACCCCGCCCCGGACCTGCTGAGACAGAGGTTTGGGGCCAGCGATGCATTTGGTCCAGGTCTCCGGGTAGTTCTTCTGCATGAAAAAGTTTTAAAAGGAGTGAATGGGACAACTTTTTAAGGGTTCCTACTAAGTCTGTAATCCTATAAACAGCCTAGATAGGCTGCAAGACTAAGCAGAAGCCACACAGCTGGCTAAATAGGTGGTGAAGCCCTTACTGGAACGTAGGTCTTTGAACTCTGTTCAGAGCTTGTGTAATTATCCAATTAGGAGGATGTTTAGGATTTATGACATGTTTCTCTCTCTCTCTTTCTGTCTCTATCTCCCTAGGCTTAGCTTCTTATGGGCAACAGGATTGTAGAGAAAATGTTATTTTTGGTTCCTGGCATACCTGCAGTACAGGGTATGTTGTGAAGAGAAATTATTTTTTTAATTCTTAGGCATGTGGCAAGGGGTGAATTATCTGTGAATTGCTGGCCACTTTGTTGGTTTCGGTAGAGCACTATGACGGAGCAGTTTTTGTTGAAGTTGGTTGGCAGGTAAATATCAAGCTTGCAGGTAAGTTACAGCTTGCTGGGTATGAAGAGGGGAGTGTGTAAGGCCAGCACCTTTCTTCCAGGACACAACTGTAATTTTCCTAGCGCTTCGTGACAATTATCTAGGACAGCTGTCATTGTATAGTATTTTGTAAAGTTAATTTACTGTCTGTAGTGGTTACAACAGTTTTAAAAAGGTGTTCTCTCGCAGGGTCTAGGGTGAATTTAAGATATGTTAAGAAATCATTTTAGCCGATTGTTCGAGAGATTAATGAAGGGTTGTTCTCAGGGCTCAACCACCCAGAGGCAGAACCGGGACTAGCACCTTGGCCTCCTGACTCACAGGCCGAGGTATCAGGCGTTAGGGAGAACAGAGGGGACCAGGAAGATTTGAACCTGCACACAACTGAGATGACTGAAGGCCATGAGACTGGAAACCACAGGCCAGTCAGGCTATTGGGAGGAGCCTTAGACATTTTCCAGGCCTGCTCTCATTTTATAGGAGGGGACACTGAAACTGCTGGACGTCACAGGTGCTGAAATAGACCCCAGTCTGATGTCATTCTTACCCCGCACTCTCTCTGTCTAGCACACCACATCACTCTTTAGTCACCAAGATAAATCGTTGGAAGGAATGCTGGTCGCCTTCCCTTCACATGGCACCTCAGCCACTACTCCTGAGTAGGTGTTGAGATGGGATGCGACTTGGGATCCTGCTCCCATTTTTTTAGGGGTGTAGCATGAGAGACAAAACATTTCTTAGGACCTGAGATTTACGTGTCATAATTCTTCCTTGGGTTATAAAACAAGGAAACATGGATGGACGTGAGATCTTCTAACTGGTATCACAGGCAGGGCTCAGATCCAGCAGAGGATTATGACGTTCCCAGATTTGGCAGAAGCCCTACCCTCTGGTTTCAAGGAAAATAGAAGTGCCACACTGCAGCAAAGCAGACCCTACTGTGCAATCGATCTGCAGCACAAAATAGTGATGTCTTATCAGGTGATGCGGTTGTGAATAACTTTGCTGATGGCTACAGCGTTTTATTGCTATATGAAGAACCTTCTAACAGTCCCATAGCTGTTTCCCACTCAGTTCTTTCTCCCTTCTTAGAATACCATGACTTGTTAAAGCACCCCAAATAATTGTGATCATTGCTGAAAGAACATATGTGGTCTCTTAGTTGATCAGTCTTAGATTCCTCATCGATCCCCACTAGGTCAGTGATCCCAAAGGGTCTGCTTTCCATGCCCTGCTACTCAGTGTACTCAAACTGAGTCTTCTTCACAGCCTGGCCTGAGTTCCTTGTATTTATTATAGATTTCATTGGGTGGGGGGTAGAAATTTTAAAGAGGCAGGGGACTAAGAGTGGCAGGGGAAATTGTTTTCCCTATCTGTGTCCCAGTCTGCTCACCTGCAGATACTGGGATTTCTGAATTTGTTCACTGGTTACATTCAGGGGTGAGACTATCTGATGAAAACCTGAAGTGCAATTTTGACGTGGAATAGCAGGTCTATTTTTAAAAGCCCAAGAAGAAAACAACAGTATTTCCTGCTGACCCCACATTTTGAAAGATTGAAATCATTCCTTTGAAAATCACCACATCTATATATGAACATACACATACATACAAATGCCCTTGCCTCATTAAATGGAGTTCTCTGAGCATAATCCCTTATCTTTCTAATTATTAGTAACAGGGAGAGATCATCAGGGACTTACAGGACGAGTGGAGGTTTGTTCCTCTAAGGAATGTCCTCAGACTGTGTCTTGCATTGGTGTCTGTGCTGTGTTTTTATAGGTTTCAGTTTTCTTTCTCACTGTCAGGATGCTAGTCTTTCTTTTTGATGCTATTAATAAACATAAGCAGTTTTCCCATCAAACCAAGCTTCCAGTTTGTGCTTCGAATCTGCCACGGGTGGCAAACAACCTAAGCCGGCTGGTGAAACTGTGGGGAGCAGACAGAGTTCCTTCTCTCCCCTGGATTGTCCTGTTCACTGGGCTCTGGGCTCTGGAGAACTTACTTAGGGACTATTTGTAAAATGAACATCAATATTCTATGTATTCATTTTCCCTCAGGATCGTGATCCCTCCTGGGACCACAGAGGAAATGGGAAGAACCTTCTATGTGACGCAGTTAAATGAAGTTTTAGGGTTGGAAGGGCTCACGAGTGTCACGCTGAAGGAGACCTGGGGGTAATTTAGACCCATGCTTGTCCATCCCTGACGGCATGTGCATCAGGGTGACCTGGGGACATACTAAAACACCGGCGTCTGTTTTCTACCTGGAGGGATTCTGATCTGGGCTGGGATCCCAGGATCTGTATTTTTTAAAAGCTCTTCATGTGATTCTAATTGCAGCAGGAGTTGAGAACAGGGATCTCATGCTCTCCTCTCATATTGCACATGAAGAATATTAAGGCTCAGGGAGGGGAAGTGACAGACAAGATGGCATTGTCTCTGCTGACAGTCAGCCAACAGTCACACCAACGGCCGAATGCTGTGACGAGAGCCGTCTTTAAATGTACCCCTTCCTTGTCGAAACAGCTCTTACTCCCTCAGTTTTTCCTCCAGTGACCTGACTCCAGGATTTGTGCCCCCATTCCCACTACGCATCATTTTTGTAAACTGCGGGAGGCTGTGCAGTGACAAAATAATAATTCCCTCCATCTCTCTCTGTTTCTCCTCCCCTGTTCTTTTCTTCTGGACTTCCTTCCACTAGAAAGGGGGGTAGATGAGGTCTCAGGAATGCGCTTGCTCAATGTTACTGCCAGGACTCAATCTGCCGATGAGGTATTAATTGCCTGGGGCCCTGCACCTTAACGAACAGGTTACAGGCAGATCCTGGTGTGCGTTACTGTTTAACCAAGAGATGCTCAGCAGTGGTCTCATTTGTGGCCTAAATGTAAAGAGAGAAATGTGGTTGACTGTATTTTTATAGATGTTTTCTTACTTTTTAGTGTTGACATATTGGTTTCAGAGCCATATGTCAGCGTATTTAGTGTGAGTTATCTCACATATGTTGAAACTTTTGGATAATAGCATTTACTGTAGAAGTTCTAACTCCTAAGCCTCAATTTATCCATGTTCATACTTATGTTTTCCCACAGGCATATATAACTGGATGTGGTGGAACTTCCACTCTGTCATTAAAATCAGGGAAGGAGATCCATTTTTCAGGAATCTCAGAGGTGTCATGACTTATTCCTGGTTACCTTGAGGAGAGGCCCCAAACCACTGCCCTGGCCCCACCCACAGTGTGGCTTCCTCTCTGGCCTTTCCATCCAGGCTGAGTAAGAGATTCAGACTCAGAATCTCCCAGCATTCTTTTGGAAAAAAAGAGCAGCGTTACTTGGGACTAACTCCCAGCTGCGAAGCCAAGCCCTATTCTTCCTTTGAACCCAGAACCCTGGGGGCTGGTGCAAACAGAAGACAAGTGGGACAAAGACTGTGTGACCCTCAAGTGCTCTGGTGAGAGAGCTAAATTAGCGCAGCAGCCAGAGATTTTTCCCTTTTTAAATCGAGAACACAGCATATTTTACCCACAATGCTACTTCTGCACGGGGTGCCCATACTCTCCTTCTCTTTAGCCTCTCCCTACCCAATCCCATCCCAGGTCAGGAGCCACTCATTTCAGTGACTGTGAGGTCCTAGGGTTTTTCTTCCGCTGAGTCCATAGCATGGGATAGTTGGGTGAGTGTCCATAGCATGGGATAGTTGGGTGAGTGTCCATAGCATGGGATAGTTGGGTGAGTGTCCATAGCATGGGATAGTTGGGTGAGTGTCAATAGCATGGGATAGTTGGGTGAGTGTCCATAGCATGGGAGAGTTGGATGAGTGTGTCTGCTCCTGGGGCTGGTCTCAGGTGAACTCGTCTGAGACATTCACATCTCATCTGAGATCTGTCATGTTATCATTCACACTTAGGCTTCTCTGCTAAAAGAATATAGGACCCATACGTGACCTAAAAGCTACAGACCCTCCCCCCCCGCCCTCCGCCCCTTTTCTTTCCAGGAAAAATACACATAGGCACAAAATATTTTATGTAATATCAAGAGATTCATGGCCCAGACTCACAGAAGGTCCATTAACCACAAGATAAGAACTCTTGTGGGAGGGAGACATGGATGGTATGTTACCCTCCCCAAATATATCCCAATGGTGAAAACATCAGGACTTTTAAGATATATCTGAAATTAAAGAAAAGGAATAATGCTCAAAATCATAAAATCCAAGAATCTCATAGATCATTTAATACAATCCATTCATGTAATAGACAGGAGAACTGTTCCCCAGAGAGGGGCGGTACCTCCCTGAGGCCACATTGAGGTTAATTACAGAGATGGGACTGAACTGGGGTTCCTGTCCCAAAGTTCTCTTTTTCTATCATTACAATAAAATGCCTTCTCAGCAAGTGAGGTTGACTTATCTATCTGCTACCTGGATTCTTGCTCACTCTGAGGTGCAGTGAGGTAGCCACAAAGAAAACTTACATACCCTGAGGTTAAAAAAAAAGAAAAACAATAGCTGAATCTAAAATATCAATTCCTCTTTCAGAGAGAATGCATCATTTTTCAGGCATCAGGGGCTTACAACATCCGTACCTGTGGGTTATTGGAAAACTCATCTTCTCTGGTGAGGTGCGTCTTTGTAAGGACAGTAGGAAAGCCCACACTCAAGGCTGAACTCAACATGTGCCCTGGTAACAGAGGTCCCCGAATGTGTCCCAGCTCTTCTCTGTCTGAAGCATTTGAGAGACCAAAATAGCTCCCCCTTATCTCCTATTTGAGGGCCTGAGATCTGAGCAGTCAGTATCTGGAGATAAGTTTAATTTGTTCAAAGTCAACCTCAGACTTAGCTGGAAGTCAACTCACCTGCATTTTGCACACAGGCCTCCTCTGACAGGTGTGGGAGGTCTCTGCTGATTTTCCCCATCCTCTGGTTCCTCAGTCCGTTCATCGGTCAGGTGCATATGTGTCTTGAAAACACCATTGACACGGTGTATCTATGTATTATTTCTCCTAGTTTTGGAAGCTGGAAGTGTGGAACCAGGGTTCCAACATGGTCAGGTTCTGGGAGGGTCCTCTTCCAGGTTGTACACTGTCATTTTCTCATATCCTCACATGGCAGAAGGGGGCAAGAAAGCTCTCTCCTGAGGTCTGCCTTATATAGACACTAATTACCTCCCAAAGGCCCCACCTTGTAATACCATCACTTGGCGGTTAGGGATTAGGACATATGAATATTCAGGAGGCACAAACATTCAGTCCATTACAGTCTGCTTATTGGGCTGCTAATTTTTGCCATTGTGCTAGGCATTGTGGACCAAGTCGAGGCTGCCAAGAAGCTTTTATGTATTGGAGAAGTAAAACCGAAACCTGATGGCTTGTATTAACATGATTGTTATTATCATTCATATCAAAGTGTGTTCCCCATAAAAGCTGAAATAACCAAATGCAAAATGAAGGGCTAAGACCTTTTGTGTGACAGTCACTAGGTGTGAAGCAAAGAACATGTGACAGGCCCTTTTGTGAGGTGGTTCCCTCTTCCTGGGATTCTTCTGCTTCCTCCTCTTAACCTCCTACCCATGTCTCCGACCTAAGCCTCCCAGCATCTGATGTCAGCTTAAACATCAGTTTCTCAGGGAAGCCTGCCTTGACTACAGGTCCCGCAGCCACCTGAAATCACAGAAACACATTTCCTGCTGGCTGAGGCGCATCTCATTTGTACTCTTCTGTGCATGTGTGTGCTCATTGCAGTGATGTCACTGTACCTCCAGGTGCAAGCCAGGTGGAGTGAACCCACCAGGGTGGCTGTTGTATCCCAAGCAGAATGATAGCCCAGGAGAACTGTGATAACCCTGGGGTGGAAACAGGAGGCATGGCTTCCCATGTGGGTTTGCGGGGGACAGGGGACAAACTAGAGATCATAAGAAAGCTGTGTTGGAGGAATACTGTAGGTTAAGGGACATAGCCAGCCTGAGGTGACACAACAGGGAGGAAACTTGGAAAATCACACCTCCGATCTCCTTTACCTCCCTCCCTATGCTGTCCTAATGGTGCCGCCACTCCTTGACTGAAGTCATAGGGAGAAGCAACCTGAACTTTCAGCCCACAGAGGCTGGTCTAGCCCTGGTAGAGAGCAGGGTTAGACCGGGAGAGGCACATGCAAGATGTCCAGCCCAGAGGTCAGGTTACCCCAGTCTTCTTTCCTTCCAGCTCCTTTTCAGGTCACTACCTTAGAAACTGGGGAAGGCTGTCCACAGCTGACTAATCATTCCCTACCACAGTTAATATTTACTCTCCTTTGGCCGCCGGCACCTTAGGCACCAGGTGTGTCGAGCCCAGGGAACATGCTCCAGCAGCAGAGAGATGGTCAAGACTCAGGCTGTTTGTTGTCAGTAGCTCCCCTGACTAATCAAGTGGGTTTTTACTTGATGCCAAGAAATCCCAAGGCTAATCATTCACCAAGTTGTTCCTGTGACTTTCTTAGCCCAACAAAAATTAGAGCTTGCCTCGGGAGTCATTTCCTCTTGATGTTTGGGGTAAGTGATGCTGCCGTTGTTTTATTTACATTTTATTCTGAGGGCAGGGAGTTCTTTAAAAGTAGCAGTGGTTTACGCTGGGATCCTGCTCACGATTCTATAAGGATTTCCATGTCCATTTTATGACTTGATCTTCACAACAGCCCCTAGAGATGATAGGCATTGATAGAACAATCAAAATGCAAATAGAGGGAAAGTTTTCAGTTTTATACGTCAGGATATGGGCACATAATTTTTGACAAAGGAGCCAAAAACACTAGGGAGAAAAGAAAGCCTCTTCAATAAATCTTGCTGGGAAGATTGGAAAGTCACATGCAACAGAATGACTAGACCGCTATTTGTCACCGTACTCAAACATGAACTGAAAATGGATCAAAAACTTAAATATGAGACCTGAAACAATGCCTTACATAGACGAAAACATAGGTAATGAACTCATGGACCTTGGTCTTAGCGAAGATTTTATTAATTTGACCTCAAAGGCCAGGGAAATAACAAAAACAAATGAATGGGACTGTGTCAAACTAAAAAGATTCTGCACAGCAAAGGAAAAACTGACGGTAAAACCAATGGCAGCCACTCACATGGGAGAAATTATTTGCCAACAACACTGCCTCTGAGAGGTTAATCCGCAACATACGTAAAGAGAATTCACACAACTCAACAACAACAAAAAGCAAACAATCCGATTAAAAAAATGGGCAGAGGACCTGAACGGACACTTACTTCTCATGAAGACATACAAGTGACCAACAGACATATGAAGAGATGCTCAACTTCACTAACTATTAGGAAAACGCAAATCGAAACTACAGTGAAATACCACCTCACACCCATACCACAGGTGTTGGAGAGGTTGTGGAGAAAAAGGAACCCTCATTCATTGCTGGTGGGAATGTAAATTGGTACAGCCACTATGGAAAACAGTATGGAGGTTTCTCAAAAAATTGAGAATAGAGTTACCATGTGACCCAGCAACCAGAGTGTTGGTTGTCAATAAAAATCCAAAATCCAAAAATGTGTATTCATAAATAGACATGTACTATCATTTTCATTCAGCGTTGTGAACGATGGCCAATACATGGAAACAACTGAAATGTCTTTCTGTAGATGTTTGGATAAAGAAGATGTGGTACATATATACAATGGTATAAGGAAAGATGAAGCACTGCCACTTGCAACAACATGGGTGGATCTTGAGAACATCATGCTAAGTCAAAGAAGTCAGGTGGAAACAGTCGAGAGCCATATGATTTCACTCATCTGGGGGATATAAAATTGAAAGCAGCCAATGAACAAAACAGGATAAACAAACACAAACTCATAGACACATGAAACAGTATGGAAGTTACCAGAGGGAAGGGTGAAGAGGGCCAAATATATGATGATGGAGGAATATTTGACTGGGTGGTAAACACACAATACGATACACAGATGATGTACCATAGAATTATACACTTGAAACCTACATAATTTTATTAACCAATGTCACCCTAATCAACTTAATAAATTGTTTTGTTTAAAAATATAAATAATCAATTTCAAAATTGATAAGGACTGTAAAGCAGAAGTGCCACGAAGGCCAGTGTAGTGTGGACATGCACCGCAGGTGAAATGATAAAGACAGCAGAAGGAGATGGGACCAGAAGCAGAGGGGACACCTGCCCTAGTCCCTGTTGACCAGGTGAAAGACTGTTGGCGTCTCTCTAGCCTAAAGCAATGGGAACCATTAAGTAGGGACGTGACAACATAAGATTTGCTTGTAAAGGAGTTCTTTTGGAACCTGGAGAAGGAATGGAAGGAAGGCAGAGTTACGTTATAAGAGTATTGTGGTAGTTTGGGTGAAGGATGGGGATGGGGGATTAGATAGAAAGCATGAGACAAGTCTGGAGTGGTTTCTGAGGCAGAAGAAAAGGACTTCTTCACAGGTATATGCCTGCGTTTAGGAATTTGTTCAATTGAAATATGACGTGAGTCCTAGAACTGCCCAGCCAGCTCAGCAGTAGAAGTCTTTATTTTGTTACCAATGAGGGTGTGTTTGTGTGTGCATGCATGTGTGTGTGATGTGTGTCTCAACACTGGGACCATCCATGGTCCAGTGATTCTGAAGGTTTGGGTATATTCTATATTTTCTTTGAAGCCAAATATTCGGCCTGATTATTGAGCTTGCCATCTAAAAGGAATGAGATGTGGGAGGGTGTGATTTAACACACACTTTTTAAGAGTTCTTGGTCTTTCATTCGGTTTACACAGAACCCAAAAGGAACGTTTCCCACAGTGTGACTGTTCCACTGTTACCTTTCTAGGCAGACGTGCCTAGAAAATCATTAATGTATTTGTGGGAAGCCATCTGGGCTGGAAACTGAATCTCCTATCCTACAGAGAATGTGACCCTTCAGTCCACTCTGGGTTAAAGGATCTAGACTGCCGATAGGTGAGCTCAGACTAAGGTAAGCTCCTCAGCCCCCCAGGCACTTGCCTCCTCATTTCCTCCGCTCAGCCAGGCAGGAGTGATTGGCCCAGGCCACCCTCCGGGGAGTGTCCTTTTTGAGGTTTAGACCAGGGCAAGCACTTCCATCATTTTCCCTCTCCGTTTCGCTGGCTCTGTATTTTTGCTGCAGCAGACACAGTCATTCTTCCAAGGACACAGACTTTCCCCATGCTAGTTTTGACTCACCTTTCCGGGTATGATTTCATGGGAGAGGGACAGGTAGCCTCCGGTCTGTAGATAAGGAGGGTACTTCCTGGCAAAAAAAAATCTTTGTGCAGATGAGTGTGTCCTAGGAATTCATTATGGAGCATCTACTGATTATTTGTTAAGGTACAGGACTGGGAACTTTAGTTTTAAAAAAGCATCCGACTATATGCAACCAAAGAGCAAGGGAAATCTGAAATTTTTGCTTATTTGATCTCTCCCCACTGGGATTCTCTCTTCCCTCTTTTTCTGCTTATCAATACCCTATTTACTCAAGAAAGAAGTCTCTTCCTCTGAAAAATCATCCAAGGCTTCCCAGATTCCAACCACCTCTTCATCCCTCAACATTTATCTTGAGCCCATTTATCTGTTCCCTGTGCCGCCTCGTGCGATTGTTGTTGTGCACAAATTGTAACCAAAGCTCCTTCAGAGGGAAGCAAATGACTGTGTGCGATTTTGGCCCACAGAATCTAACCAGGATGGCTTACCCAGAACAATGACTCATCAGTATTTAATAGCTAGGTCAAGCTCTGTTGACTCTCTAAACTATTCCCAGTCCTTGCATATCTCCTGTGTGGTGACAGGGTTATCATTTCTTGGTTATAGGGTATTCAGATGGTAATTCGCCAAACCTCTAATAGCGAAACTTTTTTCAGTAAAAGGCAGCCACATTCCTCTGGCAGCAGAGGAGACTTGTGTACCCATTTCTGTGGAGCTGCTGGGTCGGAGGGTATTCTCCCAAAGCACAGGGATTCGAGAGGGGTTGAAGCAAAGACCATCAGGCAAGTTCTCACGAGAGAACACACCATGGAAGGTCAGGGCCAATATTTGCTTGCAGGGGTTGAGGGTAAGGGACATCATTAGGAACCAGGAGTAATGCCCTTGGTCTTCTGAAAATGTTGTCCTGTATATAGCAGACCATGAAACTACGTTAGCAGTCATATCATTTATGTTGGAAATGCTCTTCTTTTGCATATAAACACAGTGGGGTTCTGTCCTGTGAAGGCCCAGGCCCTTGACGCGGCCGCTCCAGGGCAGGTAGTATAATGCCTTTTCAGGACTGAGCCGTGGCAGCTGCCCCAGTGGAACTCCAGGGACTTGAGTTACTTCGGAGCTGAATATAGAAGGCACGCTCACATCTGCCGGATTGCGTCTGCCCCGGGCGGAATGGGCTCCTCGGAGCGCAGGACTTCTTCAGTCGTCTCCACAGATGCTGTCTCCAGACTCATGCCCTCTTTCCCTCTCCTCCGTTCCCTTTGCTTTCACATTTGTGTTCTTTTCCTCTCCTGGCTTCCTAATTTCTGCTGCTCCCCATTCTTTGGGTCTCACTTTTCCTCAAGGGTAGAAACAAGTTGGGCAACTTTTTGCTGGCATTCTTAAGTTCTCCTTACTTCTCCCTCTTCTTCTGCCTTATTCTTTCCTCCTTCATTCTTTCTGTTCTCTTCTTTACAGCCCTTTGCTTTTCTCTACAGGGTCGTGTGCAAACAATGCCCCTTTTTTACTACAAAATCTTTACTTACAAAATCATAAGCATGTAATTCTGTAACGTAACAGTATCGCTCAAGCACACCATATGACATTTTCGGTGACACGTTCAGATTAAAGCTGTTACCCTACCAACCATGCTCAAGCAGGCTTTATTTCTGCCGGACCCTGTATAACTCCTTCCTTCTATCCACGTCTAAACAGAGTGTGTTCATTAGAAGAAGCCTGCTTATAGCCTAGGCATGGTTTACTGTTTTCAGGGAGAAGACTTCACAGGTGTAGACAATTATATCTCTTTTCATTAAAGAGTAATGTCTTGTTGTGGTTTGCTGGAAAATAACAAGGAAGAATGTGGAAAAATGGCATCATGTTACCTGAATTTTTTTTCCCTCCATTCCTTTTCTGTGAGCCACTGTAGCTAATCAGTGACTCGGGAAAAGAAAAGAGATGGAATCTGGGATAAGTAGATTATCTTCAGCCATTTGTACCTCTAGGCAACCAGTTGCCTAGATATGTGTCATTTTTTAAAAAGAAGGGCACTTCCAAGTAAGAAAATGGACCAAGATGGCGTAGAATTGAATGGATAAACCTCATATGTCGTAAAATGAAGGATATATATGTGTGTGTGTATATACACACACGCACACACATGTTTATGTGAGTCCAGTAGGCAATGTATTGTGGGTAAGAAGGGGAGAATAAATAAGTTGACTTGGGCCATAGGATAATACCAACTAAAATGTTCTGAAATGCTCATTATGAGATATCGTACTTTGCTTCAAATCAGGTGTACGTTATTCCAAGAAGCACATATTTTCCTAAAAGATGTATAAAATGAATTTTGTAAATTGAACAATAGAGTCAGTGGGAGACCTTGGGGAAGAACATTCTGGCAGAACATTACATGTAAAATAGGGTAAGAATGCTCTTTAAAAGCAATCCTGCAGCAAACTTATTTTGTAAGGACTGGTTTTCATGTCTGGTATTTTTTTCCCCCTTTTTAATGGGTACTTTAAAAAATTATGTTTTTACTAATGGATCTCAAAATATTTTTGTAACTCTCGTGGTCTGCATGAGATTCTGAAGTTCTACCCGAAGTGCAGAAAGCAAAAGCCTATAAATATGATTCAGCTTGCCCCAAACACAAAGGCAGAGCCTGAATATTAGAAGGGACCTTAAGGATCATTAAATCCCTTCCTTTTCCTTTTAAGTGAAAAAAAACTGAGCTAAACAGGGGACATTAATGATCTTTGACATAGTGAGCATCATCCTTATACTCTCATTGCAGTCTTATTATGGGATGTTCATACGTAACCTCTGCAGAAACCTGAACCTCCCCAGGCCATGTCCCTTATCAGTCTGCCTGACTTGCTTTTCTTGGGAAGACACAGTGAGACATCGCTAATGATTGGAAATTCCTTTGAGGGCCTTTGGCCTAAGGCTGCTCTGGAACCCTGGCCTTCCCCAGAGAAGTGCCGTGCGGGCTTTAACTCCTGGCCTGGGTATTCTCCCAAGACCTAAGCTGTTTGCAGTCCCCACACTCTGCCCACAGAACTAAGGTTTGAAGACAACTGGTAGAAGGAATTTCCCCTCTCCAGGGACTTTACCATATTAGAGACTTTGAAGGTGAAAATCCCCCAAGACTTCAGATAATGAAATAATAAATTAATGGAAGTATTTTCAGTATACAGAAGTTGACATTGGAAACTTGGATAGAGGAGCATGTTCAAGGCCTCTCAGGCACGTGCCTGAGGGGTTAACTTGCTCTGTGTGTCTAACATCTGCCAGGCACTCATGAGGACGGTTGTGTCCATGTGTGTGCACGTGCGTGAGTGTAGGGGTATATTTGTGCATGCGCACCTCCTCTTCCTTCACCTTCTCACAACCTGTCAATTGCTTACTCAAACCCTATCCACTGCACAAAGCCATTTTGGACTTCTACAGAAGTGTCCTGGCCGTCGACATGTTTTCTCTTTAAGTTTTATTATGTTCTGTTGGCCTTACAACTTAGTCTGTATTTACAGAGTCTGTTGAACTATTCTTTCTTCATTTCAGGCATTTACTTTTCCTTCTGCGCTAGATTGCCTATTTCTGAAGGTATGAGCTGTCTTCTTTATTTCCCCCGTAGCCTCGGCCAGGCCATGAGCTCAGCTCCACAATTGGAGGGTTAAAGCATCTTGGGTTTGGGGATCCAAAAGAGATTGGTTGGCCCAACTTGTTCATTCAGCAAATGAGTTAAGTGAACACTTACTCGACTTGCCAAGGTCAAACAGATAAGGCAGTGATAGGCCTGGGAGGGGAACCAGCTCACCCAGCCTCATTCCTCTGCACTAAAATCTGAGTGTCTGAACTGGGTGCCAGGACAACAGGCTGGCAGGGACCCTCAAACTCAGCCTGAAAGTATGCTGGTCAGTCTCGAAGTTGTACCTTAGACCTTCTATTTCCCTTTACCCTTATTACAAAGTTTTTAATATTTCCATGATTCTACAGCATCATATCTATCTACACGTCCATGGTACAGACTATAAAATGAGGGAAATGCCACATTAGGGGAACCGAGAAGAAAAATTTTCATGTAGAAGGAGAACTGATCTACCTGTGAGAAAAGCAAGAAAACTTTTATTTTGTAATTATTTTTCCTTAGGGGTAAATTTCAAACCCAGCTTTTGTATTTTCTCAAAGCCTGTGAATCTGTCTTCTGCCACCAGCATACTCTAGCAGAAAGGACCACAGGAGCTGGTTCCCTGCTAATAAATTATGTTTCAGTCTTCCATGTCTTCTTCTGCTCTCAGGGAAAAGTTAATTCTAAGTTCTCTCTGTTGCTCCCTCTGTGTCTCTGTCTTTTTTCGGTGAGCGTGTGTGTCTCAGCATCTTTCTTTCGGATCACACAGATCTCTATATATCTATCTAAAGATATTCATGTCCCAGTTTGCTTGGATTTCTCACTTACGTGACTACTAGTAACACCCAAACTCTAAAAATGCTGAAAACAAGCCTACATCTTCTCACTGAGTTCCGTCTTTCTATCGTAGATCTGTGCTCGTGAAAGGAAGCTTCTTTTCCTGGTAGTGGTACTTGAATGCAGTGTTGGGAAGACTGTTTGCCTCCTCTTCACCACCTTAGTCATGGCTTCCCATCTTCTTGTGTCTAACTCCCTCCTGCAGCTTCACCCAGCCAGCCTCCCCATTGAGATTTTGTGGTCAGTCACAGTAAACCCTAGGCAGCCAGTACTGACTGACCCGGGCACTGAATTGCTTCACGTGGGTTAGTTGTCATTTCCTAACTTCACTGTGGGCTCTGTAAGGCAAGATTAGGAATATTATATTTTCTTCTGTGACAACCATTTTGCACAGCATGATCTTGGCAATGTGATGTGAGTTGAGGCTGATCAGGACAGAGCGCAGAGAACAGTATATATTAAAACCATATTTTGTAGCGTCTTCATATCATTGTTTTCTTGATTGTATATTTACAACATAGATCTAAAGTTTGTGTCCACTGATCCACTGATTTCATTTTTCCATCTTAAGAATTTATTTACTTTTTGCTTTGTTTTCTGGTAAGATGTTAGGTGCCATTTTACTAGGAATAATTTCAAATTTGTCTTAGTCAACTTAAAATCATGGGACCTTTTCCACCCTATCTTAAAGTACCCATGCCAATCATAGAGACGTTTTCATTCATATTTATCTGGTAACTTTTTTTTCTTTGAGACAGTAAGCCAAGAGTACTTGGCAGTTTCACTTCAACTTTGAGAGCCAAAAAAGCCCCCAAATGGTAATAACGCAAAATCCCCCGGGCCAGTCAACATTTTATCATTGTGAATTTATTTGCTGAAAGCCCTGTATGCCTCCTTGCTTAATTTTTCAATTATAACCTGATGCTGGGGAGCTAGTGGGGTCACTTATTTCTGCAAGATTTATGTTTCTAATCTAGGGCATTCCTCACAGTGTTCCTGCTGGACCCCAGCACTCCCAATGGCCCGAGGGATCCCTTGTATCAAAGGGCGTGAGCTCAGGGCAGCCACTCAGAAGGGACTCTAAATAACTATCATTGCTTTTATTGCATTATCTTCACAATATTAAGCTGTTTTCCATGTTTTTTAAGTATGGATGTAACCAATTTTGGCAGCAACAAATGTTATTTCTGAATGTTCCTTGAGTCATCTTGACCTTCTGATTATTAAAAGGAGATACGGGTCCTTTGGGATGGGACCACATGGCAATATGGAAGAAGTTCAATGTTAAGACAGAATACATGTCTAGTTTGCCCTAGTCCCTCTGTTTCTGCTTAAATTAACTCGGAGCCGTTTCAGTATTCACCTTTTGGCGCCTATAAGAGCTACAGGAGATATGCAACTTGGAAATTGAAGCAAGTAGGTACATAACTTCACTTAGAAGTGTTAGGCAAGACCTAAGGAAAAACGATGTTTGGGTTGGATCTTCAAGAACACGTAGGCCTCAGCTGGTTAAGAATGACATTCCAGTTAGGGCACAGTGGAATAAAGGGTTCGCAGAGCCATGATGATGCAGAGGGTGCCAGCTTTGGGGTGGGGAAGTGACAAGCTCTGAACCATGGCAACTGGGTCCTGATACTGACAAGCCTGGGCCAGCAGCCCAAGGAATTTCACTCCCAGGGCAAATGGAAACCATCAGAGCTTAGAAATAAGGCGGTGGGATCCTCAGACCTGCCCATCAAAAATATGTTTCCAGAAGCAGAATGGAGACTAGATTGGATATAGAAGGCATATGTTTCCAGGGGGCAGAATAGAGACTAGATTGGATATAGAAGGCGTTGAAAACCCACCCAACCCTCTGGAGGCTCTTCTGTTTCCAATAACCGCTCCCTCCCTAGAGGTGGTAACAGCATCATTGTTAATTACTCTTTGTGCTTCCCTTGCAGCTCTCCACATCGCTGTAAATTAGCTCTCCTTAACAATCCTGATTTGGGGATGCTGTCTGTCTCCTGTTAAGACACTGGCTGGTGTACCCTCCTTCGCACTTCCTTATAATAATTTGTTTCTATGTTTGTCTCTCTACCAGCCTTGGCACACCCAAAATGCTGAGGGCCTCCATGTGTTGTTCCTTTCAGAGTTTTCACTAGTTCAACTAAGTTTTATCTGAAGCATTGGTTTCGTAGTCTGGGAGGGTTAGAGTCAACCCGAAACCTTGAGAGGGGGGACTTGAAGAGAGCTGCTAGTCGGGATATATGGAGAGAAATGACGTGATCCTAAGAACGCAAGAACATGTGCTGACATGAAAGCAGGAGGAGCCCACGCAGGGGCCATAGAGATCTGTGTTCCTGGAACACACGGTGGGCCCTGTGGAGAATCAGCAGGGAGTACATTTGGGAAACACTGTTTCCCTTCCAGAGCTTATTTCCGTTTCTAATTAAATTTGACCCAGGCTAATCTTAACAGAGTTTAGCTGACCCCAGAGCATGGCTTTAGGAAGTCCAGGAAAAAAGTTTCAGAAACTGACCAAAGGGAAAAAAAAAATCAAAATAGAAAAGAATTGCCACCAGCCAGCTTTTTGTGAGTAACGGAGAGTTGATACAAATCCTTTATTTGCCCATCCTAACCAAGGGCTCATAGGATGCACATGCTGTGCAAACTAGGATTGGGTGCCCTGCACTGGTTTGTAATATCTGACGGTGCTGGTTGCTTTCGTGTTTTAATTGTTGGTAGCAAAATCCTGGAAAGTATTTTTCAGCATAAATGTTTCTGCTTGGCCCAGTGAGAATATTGTATTTGCCTACCGAGGTGTCGGTTGGTTCACGTAGAGGCAGTAAGGAGGACGGGCAGGAGTTCACTGCATCCCATTTTTTGAAGGAGTATGAAGAAATATTTGGATGAATCTGAGTAATGTGATTTTCAAAACTGCAATTAGATACCCCTAGAAAGACAAGATTTCGCTTTATTCTCATGAAAAGGCAGCTCCAGGAAAAACTGTAAGTTCATACAATTAATTCCATAAATATATATTACCCTCATCTTCCGAGTCTGGACTCGCAGGTCTCAGGGAAGAGTGATGTGTGCATTTGATTCCTGATCTCAGGCTTTAAAAGGAAACTTAGTCTGCCCTCCTGAAGGACTCCTTGCAACTGTGAGGGAAATGGTCATAAGGGGAGCCAGCCCATAAAAAACTGGGTAATGGAGTTATCCCTGGCCTATAGCATTTTGCTGGATCAGGAAGACACTCTGTGAAGCAATTTGTCCTTAATGAAGTTTCATGTTACCGCTAATATCGTTCCTTTAAATAAGAGTGCTGTCTCTCATTGGCCACAGTTCATTACCCAGGTGTTTAAGAGCAGGGGAGTGGGGCTATGGGGTGGGTGGGGCAGAGAAAACTCAAACCCAAGTAAGTGTTAGGAAGCATGATTCATGGAAGTTCAGCCTACAGTGAATGTGAGAATCTCTGGAGCCTGTAGGCCAGTGGGTGATTAGCAGGTTATGAGAGAGAAACACTGAGAATAACCCTTTTCGGGAATGAATCTAGTGCAGAAAGCAAGAGTCCCTTCACTCTATTAGACTAGCCAGCACTGGAACTGACCTTGCCCTCCAGGCTCCCATCTGCCCTTTAAAGGGGACATTGCCCTTTAACCTCCTCCATGGTTATTTTCTCCCCTATTTGGGCAGGTCCCCGTGGATTGAATGGATATTATCCCTACTTTTGTTGGAAAGGGAAGCTCTTATCCTGGGTACCCATTTCTTTGACTCACAAATAGCTCCACCTTTCCTATCTTCCCAACACATGCTTAACCTGCGTCATTCCTGTGTGTGATGAAAATGTCACTCTCCCTGAGGCCTGCAAGTCCAGACTGGTAAGGTGAAGGTAATATGTATTTATGGAATTAATTTTATGAACTTTCCTGGAGCTGCCTTTGTATGAGAATAAAGAGAACTCTTGTCTTTCTAGGGTTATCTAATTACAGTTTTGAAACTCATATTACTCAGATTCATCCAAATGTTTCTTACATATCCCTTCAGAAAATGGGGTTCAGTGAACTCCTGCCTCTGAAATACATAGCAAAGGACAGAGGGAAAAAAATCAAGATTCAAGACCTGTTACAACTGAGCCTGAGTCCCAGTTCTGCCTGGTGAGTGTCCTCCACTCTGAGCATTCAATTGAAATGGAGGTTTTGCACGAGATATTGTAAAAGTTGCCCTCTCACTTCTAAAATGGTCTAATTTTTAAGGAAGGGAATGAAAAATGTACTAGAACCTCTTTATAAAGATGGAGGGAGAGTCACCTTATAGATAATATTGGGCTGAAAGAAGTGTGCCCCCATCTTCACGGTTTTCTGGTGTTCATTCACGATCAGACTTAAGCAACGTGTCAGGCAGGAGATGCCCCCAAATCTGAGTTATGTAGGGGATGATACTTCCCAACACAGCTGGATCAAGGTTTCCCAGACCGTCACTGCCATAGCTGCGTGAATGATACTTACTTGATTTCGGGATTGGAAACTGGGATTATAACATCTTTCATTTCCTAGTACGTCATGACCATTTGGGGTTTGGAAAGCAGTTTTGCAGAACTTTAGAGGTTGATGTAAATTTGCATGTAGACCTTGAATTGAGGGACTGAGAAAAACAGAAGTCCAAATGGAAACCCACAGGCAATGTTTTTTTTTCCTTTGGCTCAGAAATATAAAGAGGAGACATTTAAAGCCTGAAGGGATGCTGGATAGCACCTAATCCAGGGAGCGGGTGATAAATCCCTTCAAGTGTCATGCAGAACTGTATTCAGATATGAATTATGTGCATTTTTCTGGGGGAGAGCCGTGTAAATTTCAAGATTCTAAAAGGGATCTGGGACCCAGCAAAGGTTCCCCTTTCTTGTTTTACAGACTGGAAAGCTGAGACCCCATGAGGAAAAGTGCCTGAGACTCCTGGTGCTTCTGAGAGCTGGGATTTGAACCCAGACTTCTTGAAAACCAATCTATTATTTTTCTTGGGCCTTTTGCAGACAACTTGCTGTCAGATTTTAGACCAGACCTTACTTTTGAAATGTTTTTGAAAATACAACATACTTCATTTATTCATGAAAAGACACAACCAGCCTAGCAAGAACTTTTCTGCCCTATAGTCTTGACCTGTCCACCTGTCTAACAACATTCACCCAGCTGTGATGTTTAACAAACACACACACACAGGCACTCACACATACACATGTGTGCACATACACATGTAACTATTTCATGCATATCCCTGTGGCACGGCCTCACATTTGTGGCAAAAGGCTGAAAACAGGCTGACCACTATTTTGCCTCCCACAGTGCAGTGCTGTGACTGTGATTATGACCCATACCTGCCTGGGTCTGGAGGGCACGTGACCATCTAGATCTCGTATTTTTGGAATGCAGTGTTTACCGTGACTGCTGAAGATGCCCGCAGACCTAAGAAACGATGGGGATGCAGAGCAACTTTACTTAAAGTTGCAGTTAAACCCTCACATTGACACCGAGTCAGCCTCACTCTTCTCATCACCATGAAAGCAGCGCAGTAGCTCATGCCCCCAATGAGGGTACAGCCCTGTCGTGGCTCAGCATCTGCAAGAGGCCTCTAGTCATGACCTGTTGGTGGGCCTTCTCGGGGTGTCTGGTCCCAGTGCTGGCACGGCATCGGCCTTTCATGTGCCTTAAGACTGGTATGGCAACTTTGCTGAGAGGACAGCTGGCCAGTTCACCAGGGAATAATAGCTGGATCTGGTTCCCAATAGAAATAAGCTCTGGGAGGCCCAGGAGTATCTGACTGGGCAGCCGGAGCAGCTGCCCATCAACATCCCCAGGGTTCACAGAGTTCAGGGCTGAAGGAGGCTCCGAGGAGTGGAAGGCAGTGTGGTCATGGGGCTCACGGGAGGAAACTGTGTGGAAACCTCTGCAGACCTCTGCTCTTTGCCTCTGCTGTCCATCTCTTCCAGCCCCCTGGCGTGCATGCACACACACAAACCTGCAGATGTTATGCCCTATATGACGGCAATAGTGGTCTCATTCTTAAAATTCTTGAATAAATTTATTTTTTCAAATTCAGTCATTTTTTTCATTGATACACAAGATCCTTTTGGACATCTCTAATTTAGCTAAAATTCTGATTAATTTTTAGTGTTCCTTGATTTTTCTAGAAAACAGAGAGCCAAAGGAAAGGGTTTCTCAAACCATTGTGGGGTGAATTATTTTATTAAGTGAATAGTACTTTTCATTCTCCCCATCGTTGTGTTTGGGATATTTTTACATCATCTTGGCATGGTGTGCCATCGCTTGTCTGGTGCCCAAAGGGATCTCCTGGTGCCTTGGCTGAGCACCATTTCTCCTTGGACGCTGGGTGGTTGCCTTTTCTGTGGCAACATTGATGTCGGTTCCCCAGTTGCATATTGAATCACTTCCTGCCAACATCTTGAAAATCAAGTTTCTAGTTGTGAGCTGGGATGAATCCAGCAGGCGGGCTCCACAATGACAGGTTGGAGGGCAGCATTTCTAAGCATTCGTGGTTGGAGGAAAGCCTTAGAGTGCAGGGAATGCCACGCTCCAGCAGACCTAGGCTTTCGGTTGTTTCAAGGTTGTTTTCCTTAATGTGAAAGCCCCACGGGCCAGGACTGGTACCAAGGTTGTCACTTCAGTGGCATTAATAATGGGTGACTTTAAGGGGTCAGTGACATGTTCATTTTGAGCATCAGTTATCCATAGCGCAGAGAGGAGACAGTCTGTAAGGGGGAGGAAGGCACTAACTTGTTTTGGAGAATCCTTTTCCATTGATATTCTACAAACGAAACTCTGGTTCAACGGTCCGCTCCGTGGCTGTCTTTTCAGATTGTCTTTGAAACGGAGGCATTGCCATTGGAAGATACTGAATGATGATGGCTCATCTCCTAAGTTGTAAGGGGCCATAAAAACTGCCTGGGAAGGGAAAGGCTTTTTCCCCTTCTTTCCAAGAGGAAACTCTTCCTCACTATTGAGAGACAAGTGCTGGACAGAGATGGAGAGAAAGAAGCCAAGAGCCTCGTGGCTCAGCCATAGGCCTCCCGGGCTCTTGGATTTCCTGCAAAGTGTGACAGTGTGACAGAGTTGAACGTGTGCTAGACTGAGAGTAGGACGCCTGCTGTGAGATCTTGGACCTCGGTGTTCCCATCTGTAAATGAGGAATTGGAATCAGCCTCCCAACTCCAGCAGGCTCTACACTTCTGTGACTTTGCCAATCATTAAAAAGGGAAACTTACACAGCTTTCTGTGCCTTCCTAGGAAAGAGAGAGTATATGAAGAGTGATCCAGCTGGATGCAGCAATTCATTTATTCCACAGACATAGTACTGCTGCAGAGTGTGCCAAACACTCTGCTGGGATCTGTGAGTGCAAGACTAGAGTCATACACTCCGGGTCCTCTGAGAGCTGACACCCTACTGGATCCCATCTGTTTATAGACTTGGGATCCTGGTGGGTTTTCTGCTCACAGGTAATCTTAAGGTCCCCAGATCTGCTGGGGTGTTAGAACAGTGCCGGTGGCCCTGTCTGTCTGATCAGATTCCCAAGTCCTTTGGTCTGGTTCCATTATTAAGTCCATAGTATTGATGGAGTGCTAAAGTTAGCAAGTCTATACGCTGGAAATGGAACAGTGAGTAAGCAGAAGGGCCCTTGCCCTCCAGGATTTCCCAGTCCAATGAGAAATGGAGGCAAACAGTGACTGAGGACGTGGCCTATAGGTGAGGCAAGGGCTGAAGAAGCAGAGAAGAGGCACCAGCCCAGTGGGAGGGGAGGGGAAGAGGAGCAAGATGTCAGAGAACCTCACCTGGAAGCAGAGGATGAAATCTTTTAGAAGCTACATCTGGTTTATTTAACTTGGGCAACAGTCTCTAAAAATATATCGAGAGTCAGACTCATGCAAAACCTGCACCAGATGTTAGGAAATGGATGTTGCTGGGTGGGGGAGGAGCTCTGGCCCAAAGAAACCAGACAGAAGACTTAACAGGGTCCTGACGGAAGGGGCTGCCTGACCACCTCAGGTGATGTAGTGGTTGTGACCTGTTCCCTGCCCTCACGACTCTTGCCCTTTCCTTGGGGAGGCAGGTTCTTCATCCAGAATAGTGAACATTCGAAAGAGCCAAGTGCAGTCAAGGAGAAAAGTGATGACTTTGACAGTAAATTCTCCGCATGGTCAGGAAAAGAAGCATTTGACCACAGATGAGGGGGAAAGATAATAACTTTAGAGCCACCCAGACTTGAGTTTAGTCCTACTTTATAGTCTTTAGCTGAGAACAGAAAGTCTTCAAGCTTCCGTACCCTAATATGTAAAGTGAAAGAGGCCACCCCTGACGCTTGGAGTTGCCATGACCATTGGGTTCTAGGCATGTGGAGGTGGAGGGGCTCATAGGAGCTGATGATGATCTGATTCTCCAGACTGCACATCATTCCTTTGTCCCCAGAATAAAGGGAAGAAATGACCTGGAAGAGGTGCTGATTTAAAGGTAGAAGGATCCTCCTCTGGACCTAGGGCCTTTCCCAAGTCATGACATCCATCCAAAGCCTTGTCTGTCCTCTCTTCCTTCTTTCCTGTTCCTTTATTCTACTCTGCTCTCCCTCTTTGATCCAGACCTCAGATGCCTCCTACAATTCTTTTACAGAAACTCCTGCTCTCTCCTTATGTATCAGTTCTAGAAGAAGAGATTACCTTGAAAGCTTCTTGTTTTTTATTCAGCCATCGGTCTTGCATTTGCCCTTCTGGATCAAGGCAGACAGGAAGAGAGGCAGAGTGATGGAGGAAGGGGTAAGATTGCCTTTCTCTGCAAGCTGTCAGCAGTAGAGGAGGTGGACATGGAGAATGCTGTGTGGGGTGGGAGGAGCTTTGGCCCAAAGAAATCAGGAGCAGAATTAATAGAAGGCCAAGTCCAAGGGCCAAATAAAATGACTCTGGCTCCTTAAAGTTTTTAATAAATAAGGTAAGTTACTTATGGCTTCTAACACGTCCAAAATTGACAAAGCAGAAAAATTGTGAGTTTAAATGATGGAAGATTTTAAGTGGCCTAGGAAGTAAGAACTTCCAGCCATAAGCAGAGGCTAAATAAAATTCTCTTCTTTTTTTATTGGAAGTTTGATTAGAGGACCCCCATGGTAAGTCCTTTCAAGTCAGATGCACGTGAGCAGAGACACGTGAGGCTTCAAGGAGCAGACAGATGCAGGTGTGCTGCCCTGTGAACTCTGGCCTCTGATGTCATGCAGTGTATGGCCTGGTCAGCTGTACAGGGTATTCCAGGAGGTCAGAATCTGAACAGATTTTTTAAAAATTGTATTGCATATGATAACCTTATTTGGAGAGATTTTCCTGGTGGATGAGGTACCATGAGCACAGGTGTGTGAGGCGGCTATGGAAATGAAGTCTGTGGAATTCAGGGTCCTTGAGTCCTGTTTAGCTGCATGTAGTGTCAATTGAAATCTCAAATTGGTTATGCTCTACCTCCAGCATCATAAACACACTGCTGGGCAGGGAGGACTGGGTCAGAAGATGTGGAATTCTTGGGCTTGACACATACTGAGCCAGGAACTCAGGAACGCTGTTCTCTCCTCAGTTCAAAAATCAAGCAACGGACTGATATTTACTAAGCTTGTTGGCCACTAAGAGATAATAAAAGATATAGTTCCTACCTTTAAGGATTCATCTCTCTCCCAATGAGGAAACAAAATTAGACAATTCACAATGTAACATTAAAGGGTGATAAATATCATTGAAGTGTGGTAAATATCATCAGGGCTCTAGAACTCAGAGATGGGAGCTCTTAGCAGGGTCTTTGAACTGAACTTCACAGTGAGTTGGATTTGAAGATGGAGTACTATAGGGGAGGCTCTGTATCTATTTCCAAGGGACAAGGAAGGGAGAAATGGGCAGTAGACATTGGGATTATCCAATAAGAGTTATTCTGTTAGGACCCTCTATTGCTACTGTGTATTTTGGTCATTTTCTTAGGGCAGGGTGACTCTGTCGTCTTTTGACACTGGTTTGTTTTTTCAACTTTATGAAGATATAATTGACATAAAACACTGTGCAGTTTAAGGTGTACAGTGTGATGGTTTGATATGCGTGTATGCTGTGGCATGTTTAGCCCCAAAGGGTTACTTAGCACATGCTTCATGTCCCATAATTATTTTGGGGTTGTGGTTGTTGTGGACCACACTGCTTTTGGATACTACTAATGCCCGTGGTGGGTTAATATCCCAGTGTGATTTGTGCCTATGGTGCCTCTTCTCGTTTCATTGTCCCAGAAGCTCCAAGGAGTCAGCAGGGTGGCAGGTAGAGTCCCGTGTTCAGAGTGAGGATGGAGCCAAATTACACATTCAGTGCACTGGTCAACCAACACAATTGCCATCTCCAGGGTTTTCTTTGAAGTTGAAACATATTGTCTCTGTTGCCAGGCAGATGAGGAAACTGAGACTGCAGACAGGCAAAATGACAGCTTGAGGACACACAGAGGCCTGGGGGGAGGGGCACTCCAGCCTCTCTGGGCCTTCTGTTTCTGCATCTGTGAAGTGACAGGCTTGAGAGGGATGATTTTGGAGGACCCTCTCAGCCCAGCCACCTGAATGTGTGTCTAATGCCGCTCGCCTACTTCCCAGCGAATGCTTTCTCCCTAATGCCAGACTGTTTCTTTGGCTGAACAGAAGTGATTTGATTTCCCAAATCAATAAACAAATTAGAGAAAAAGTAAAGAGGAAGCCTGGGAACCAAAGGACAACAGTTGAAAGAAGGCCTGGGGGGGACGGGGAGGGGCGATGAGGGAGGGGCGCCCAAGGAGCTTCCTGTGAAAGTAGAGCAGGCAGGGCAGGCGGGCAGGGGAGCTGCATTCTCCACTGTGCTTTTTCATTCAGTGGCGTCATCTGCCTGGGAATCAGCTAATGGGTGGGAGGAGGGTTAGGGCAGACCCCTGAGGGGGGGAAAGTAGCAGGTGCAAGCAAAGGCTACAATACAAATAGTCAGGAAGGACTGAGGGGCCGCTAGAGGGGCAGTTGTGAAGCATATCTTGGGAAAATACATAGAGAGGTCAGCAGCTGGCTGAGGGGGGGGGGGGAGGGAGATGCAAGTGGGGAGAGGGAGGGAACCCTCTAGGGAAGGGCTGGCCAGATTCTAGAAAAGCCAGTGGTGAGTTTTGTGCCTCAATGGTACCTCTATGCCTGCCTTTACTAGAAAGGAAATTTCCCATTGATGTCCAGTCATCAAGGCAGGACACAAGCCCTTTCTGTGAACACTGGGACATTGGAAAGAGAAAGGGCACAGCCTCCCATGCATGAGTCCTCAGCTGCCCCTTCTCTTATAACCTGTCAGAGGCCCCTGTTCAGGGGAATAGGACACCTGAGCTCATTGCCCCACCTTCTCCCCTCCTTGAAATTTTTACTCTCCTAGACCCAGTTTTAACAAAGAAGCACTTAGGATTTATTTTTAAATACCTTTCAAGTTTGTCACTTTCTGTACTCCCTTCCTCCCCCATGGGTCCTTTTAGCTCTTTCTGACCCAGAATATTCTGCGTTTTGCTCTGAGTTGACAAGAACACATTAAACACAGATCCAGCCGCCGATTTAGGGAAATTGACGATCATCCGGGGCTTGTTCTGTTTGGGGTCAGATGATAATACTGCCCCTTGGGTTAGATCCAGACAGCACACTGGGATCTCCAGGCTCATTGAGAACAGTCCCTCAGATGACAGAAAACAGATCTGCACTGTGGCCCCACCGCTGCTGCATCGCTGAGGGAGAACTAAAAGGCCGTGGATTGCAATGACTTCCTGTGAGAATGAATGTGGAACTGAGAGCATTTACCGAGAGACGTGGCTGAGAGTGCGGACTGCAAACACAGCAGCATTGCCTTTGAAACCCGGAGCCTCCGTCTTGCTCCAGACCAGCCCCTCACCAGGCAACCACAGCCCAAACTGGGCGAGTGACTTTCCTATGGTCATGCAGTTAAGTTTTGGGGTCTCTTTGTCTTTGTCCATTAGACCTCCCGAAGGCAGAAAGCAGGCCAGAATCTGGCCAGATAGTGAGCACTGCATCTGAGTGTTGTGCCTGCGTGGGGTGAGTGAAGTGGCTGAATCCTTTCTAAAATGAGAGAGTCAGAATTCTTGGTCTGGGCTGAACTTGGGTCTCAGTTGAGCCTGAAGGTGCTCTGTGGATGATCACACCCTCCAAAGGGTGTGATCATCCAGAGAGGGTGTCATCAGAAATTGGGCCATTTGTGTCCTGAAGGGAACAGTGAACTACATCATGTGAACTGAGAGACATTGGAACTGTCTTGAAAAATCCGGCACTTATGGTTCTTGGAAATATAGAACTTTTCAGAGTATCTTCAAATCTTCCAAGAATATACAGATTATTGTATATGATACATATTTTGTGATATATTTACCATATGGCTTGAATGTTATTTTAACCAGGTGTTTTGGTCACTCTGCGTCAGTGTTGAGTTTCATAAATCGTGACATATAATTCTCTTTTACAGCAGAATTAAGTGATTTCCTAAAAGACTATAAACATCTAGAAAGTGGAAAGACAGATTTAAGCCTTTATCTGTCTACCTCCACATTTGACACTCTCTTGTTAGTTTATGCTTCCTTTTAAAAAACAAAATTCTTTTTTCAATGTAGCTGAAATTATTTTTGTTAGAGATATTTCATTACAAAGTGTTTTGCATATAAAAAGGAATTTGTTCTGGTGGAGATTCAGAGGACCATAAAATCACTGAACCTTAAAAAAAGGACTTCAGAGTTCAGTGATCTTAGCTTCCTTGTTTTGCAGATAAGGAAGTGAGGCTCAGAGCTGAGGAGTGACTTTGGCCAAGGTCAGGTGACACTGAACCCAGGACTCCCAGTGGAGTGTGCTTTCCACTCTGACACGTGGTGTCCTTCAGTTTAAAACTAGTGACCATGGCCATTGGGGTAGTGACCAAAAGCTGCTAAGGTCACAGGTGTCCTTAGTTGGATTTGTTTAGTGTCCACTCCTCTCCCCGCCACCCCCCAGTGAATTCACCACTTTTAAAAAGATTGAAATCCCATCTGCCTGCCCCTTGCAAAGTTAAGATGGCCTACAGAGAGAACCTGGAGGCATGAATTTTTTCGATATTTGTTATCTTCACAAAAATGTTTATGAAAACATTTCGAGACTTCTTTTTATGAAAAGTAAAGAAACACACACGCACACACACGTCTCACTGTGCTAACAGGATTACACTCAGTTGCTGGAGCGCACCCTCTGCCATCTATCTCCGGGAAAACAAGCTGCAGTGCCCTAATCACTGTTTATATCCGTTTGCATTTGCTTTCACTTAACATCGTCACAAATACTTCCCGTTTCCTTAGTGACTTTAACAACCAGATAATATTTCATTGAATATATATATATATATATATATATATATATATATATATATCCACAGGCATGCACACACATTTATTTTAAGTCTCCTATTATTGGCCTTCGGAAAGAGGCGGAACAATTTTTTCTATGTCGTTGTTTATTCTCTGAGATTGTTTCATTGGGCCAGAGAGTCGAGAGTGGGGATAGATTTCCCCTTTTCTCTCGATACATGAGTCACGTTGGTTTTCTAAAGGCTAATCGAGATGTCACGATCACCTGGTTTCCTTTGAGCAGTGATACAAACACCAGATACACCCAAGGCTCATTTTCTCTCCCATCAGAACTTCCAAATGTCTACCTGCCCCTCTGTCTCCTGCAAGTGTGGCTATAATTGTTTCTCACCTTTCTTCTACGTAGCACTGGATCTTTTCTTCCTATGGCAAGCCTTTCTGTGTATGTTTTCTTCTTTGCACACAGCCACACAAATATTTTTGGAAGTGGGTGGAGGTGCAAACAGAAGATGAAGCTCTTTCTCTCACTTATGTGCATATACACCTGCGTGCTGGGAGAGGGCACCCCTGTATTACAGTGGGACGTGAGGTCCCCCGAGCTCATTGGCCTTCTCGAGGTCCCGTGATGGGCAGCAGAGGTGAGGCACAGCCAGAGCCTTGTATTGGGAATCCAGTGTTTTTTTACTGCACCGTAATGAAGCATGTTTTCATGTCCACACTGAGGCCACACTGGGAGGAGCTGTCTTGGTCTGCTTCACCTTAGGTGAGAATGTTGTCCTTGGGTTACAACACAGCCAGCAGGCAGTCAGTAGGTACTATAATATTCCATTGAGAATGCTTCTTCCAGAATGAAGCAGGGCTGCATACAACCTGCTTGTACACCCTTGAGAACGAGGCAGGTTGTCATGATCCCCAAGCAGCAGCCAAAGGTAAGGACCCATAGCCAGCTTTGGGCATGCAGGGTCATTCTTTTACCGAAAGAGGTGCCCTTGCTGTTTGTGGCACTCAGTGCCAGTGGTAGAAGGAGTGGGCAGTTGGAAGCCACGCCAGGCCTGTCAGTCCAGGGGCTTAAGGAGGCTGGAGAGGTCACTGGAGTTGGCGGGGTGGCGGCAGCAGTCTCTGGCTGCTCTTTCTGGCCTGTGCAGTGGGAGGACGTTCCACACTGGGCCATCCTAGTCTGGGCTCAGAGCCACTCAGCCAAGCTCCACGTGGCAGTCAGGCAATGGCACGGCTAGAGCTTGGGTTCTGGAGCCCAGTGCTGAACCTACAGCCTCGTGGTTTTCCTGTTTCCAGGCTTTAGATGCGTCCTCAACACACAAAGGAGTTGAGAATTATAAATGTGAAGACCTGAGAAGGCAGTGAAGGCCCCCTCTTCATGTCCTGACTCTCACAGCTCCTGATGGGGTGCTTTTCTGGTCTCTAAACTTGGCCACTTGCTCACCTGCTCGACTGGTCTCTGGCTTGGAGCCGCGGAGTCCAGCCTGCTGCGTGCCTCTGTCCCAAGCCTGGTGTTTCTGAATGGTGGGGTGGGTGGGGTGGGGGGCAAGGGCTGAGACTCAGGTTCTCTTTCCTCTTTACAAAACTTCGGGAAACTTCCCTGATACTTGGGGGAAAATAGTGTGGCACTACCAAATCTACTCATTCCATCGTTCACAGACCTTTTGGGAGTGCCAACCTGTGTCCAGGTATGGAGAGTCCAGAGATGGAAAGCCCCCGCCCCCACCCCCTGAGGCAGAGGCCATGACCAGTTCCCTTCCAGTTGGGTAGCCTATGACTAGCGCTGAGCCTGGCCCATGGTAAGTGGTCAATGAAAACTTGTCAGAAGGACTAACTGAAGACACAGTCCCAGATTTCAAGGAGCTCACAATTGAATGCAGAGAGACAGATGGATAAAATAGTCACAATGACATTGTGGTGACTGGGCAAAAACGTATCCGTGCTAACTTGGGAGCCATCAAAGTAACATTTCCTTTCATTGAAGTAAGAGGATTACAATCTCTTATTGGCAGGTAAGGATTCTGCTTCCCACAGGATGTCCAAAGAGATATATTGCTTCCCACAAAGATATATTGACTCTGGAAACAGCATGTGTTGGTGGGAAGTAACTGAGTTGGGGGTAGGGAGAGCTGTGTTCCAGATCTCACTGGCTGAGTGGCCTCAGGCATAATCACTTTGTGCTACAATTGTTTTAGTATATAAAAACAGGACATTAACTCTTTCTCTGTCTGCCTCCCAGCAAGGCCTTGCTTAACAGCCTCTCCTGACTCCCCATCACCTGCAGAATAAAATCCGAAGTCTGCAAGGCAGAATCCAAGCTCTTTGTCATCACACCTCCCTCTTTCCTTGGCGTTATCCTGAATTTCCTCAAACACTCTTTGTCTTTCTGTGGCCTTGCTCATCTGTGTGCAGTCTCCCTCTGCCTAGAACACTCTTTCAGAACTGGCCTGTCCAGAGACTTTTCAACTCACATGTCCCTCCTTTGTTCCCTGGCCTGCAGCTATGCCTGTGCCCCTTTGGGGTCCTTCTGACAAAGCATTTGTCCCACTTCACTTTCCTGTGTATGCACCTCTCTTAAAGGCTTTGGATCTGCACTCTGCCCCACCCCGTCCTCCGGTCCCTGATACATGGCTGAGTGTTTAAGAAGTACATGCAGCATTGTTGAAGGCATCAGAAAACTGGGCTCTTTGGTATCTCACTGAAGTGGGTAGAGAAGAAACATGGGTGGAAATGACAAAGAAGCAGCTTTTGTTTGAGTGTTTTAAAGAATCTCCCCAGAATCAGAGCTACCCAGCAAGAGCGTGGATCCCCACTGTGTATCTGGGGACTTGTGAGCTGTCCACAGCTGGGAACACCTGCCACAGGAGCTCTACCCCACGTCTGTGGCAGCGCAGCTCCTTCAGGTGGGACGCGCTATAGAAAAGAAAGGCAGAGGCACCACGGTTTTCTGGGTGAGCTATCCAAGGAATAGCCCTCTCTACTGATCAAGTTCCCACGGTCTCTCCCTTCATTCTTTGGTTTCTTTATAAGTGTTCACTCACTGGTTGCTGACTGAGTAACTGCATTTATTAGTACAGCAGTGGCTTCTGCTCTGCAGAATGGAATAATCCATGACTGATTTGGGGAGAAAGTTTGCTTTCTCCATCTGAGGCCCTTTAGTCTGACTTAGCACCCCCATCCTGTTCTTAGGGAGTGTGAGAAGAGGATGATGTCAGCTCAGGCTATCTAGCTCCAACTCCTTCATCAAGTCCAGGTAGTGTTTGGGAAATTATCACTTTTTGACAGGTAATCATCCTGTACTATTCCTTTCTCTGTCTTCTCACATATCTCTTCACAGCATCTAGCGGCGCCTTGCACATAAATATTTGTCAATTTAAAATTGCCTTCTGAAATCATTGACAGTTGATGTTTAACCACTGCATAGCAAACAAGTTCCAATCAAAATATGGTAAAAAGTTTTAAAAATTCTTTAGCTCTTCATCTCAAAATTCCTTTTAAAATTCACCATATGCCATGGACAGTGCATGCAGGCGTTAAGGCTGGGATGAGAGGGTGCAGTTCTTTGCACCCCACTTGCCTAACCCTGCTCTGGAGCTAGGCTCACTCTCCATCTGACCCCACTGAGGACATCGTAGGCATCTGCCTAAAGAACTAAACTTCAACCTGCTCCTTGTAGTAGCTGCCTCTAGAAACTGCTGTCTTTACAGGTAGTGCATGGCGGTGGCTGGTCCACTGTTGAAAGCCTAGGTCTCTGATCAGGATGTTCCCAATGCTCCTTCCTTGTGGGTACGTGTGTGAATGAGGCTCAGAGTCATCAGTGGTGCAGTTGTTTCTAGTTTGGGTGTAGACATAAAAGAGAATTTTTCTTGGCCCAGCTCCTCATGAGGTGTTCATTAGACTAGATTGCCACCTACACAAAATGCCAAGCAGACTCTACATCTTAAGGTAGGTACTGGTCAGTTGGAAACTGTTAGCATTTAATGGGCTGAAAATAAATAAGTATCTCTGGGCTTATTTTCTTGCAAATGACATTAATGAAGAACATACATGTTTCTGTCCATCTGGGGGAGAATACCTAACAAAACAAAAACCAGTGGTATCTCCCCACGCCTGTTCTGACAATAGCAGTCATATCTTAAGAAGTAAACAGAGAAGGACCACACCTTTTACTCAGCAGGACATAGATGGCATGTACTGCTTTATGCCTGGTTCTGTCACTTGGTGCTGGAAACATTTGCTCGATGACAAGGACTCACATCCATTAAGACCCATGAGTCGGGAGCTTAAGTGCCACCCACTGGCGGGGAGGCATCCCACAACAGGAGGTGGTGATGCGGCACTACCAGAGGGGTCGGTCTCCAGTGGAGGGAGATCAAACTTTGTTGCAAAACAGACTCTTTCCTTTGGGAACAGGGACTTTTGGGGCAAGAGGGAAATAGGAATAATCTTTACTAGCCAAGGTCCCAAAGATGTAGCAGGGAAGATAACACAAATGTGAGAGCCAAGAGATCTTCGAGATCAATCGCCTTGAATCACAAATAAGAAATCACTTGACTTCTCCCTTTATGGTACTGCTTAGTTGTGATAAGTGCTTGTGGTGAGCAATGTGATTAAGACCACTTAAGTATGGGATTAGTTGAATTGAAGAAGAAACAATACGTCATGAATCCTCAGTGTATAAGCACCTTGGCTTAATAGCGACCATGGTAATAATCCCAGATGGCTGACTCCCCAGTGTCCTGACAGGAGGCATTACTCACTGTCACCCCAAACTCCACCCAGGTTCCCCCTCTACACTCCTGCCGAAATCTAAGACAGTTTATGGTGCCTTGGAAAGTGATGGGCAGGGAATGGTGGCCGGAGCATGAATCTATAGGCCGCAGGTCCCTTCTGCCCCTTGGCTCTTCTCCAAAGCTCACCCATCCTTCAGTGCGCATCTCAGGCGTCCCTCCCTTGAGCCTGCCTCTTGGCACATCCTGCCTCTGAGAGCCTGGCGCACACCTGGTCTCTAGTACACTCTGCCCTGGCACCTGCTCATTTGCTGCACGTGACACACAGGTAGAGTTTTGTGTAATTCGCTTAAATGGCCATTTAATGTGTGTCTCACTAGATTATATCCTCTCTAAGGTAAATGTCTACACTAACACTTATTTCTAATTTTAACACTATTGCCCCACTAACCCAGTACTTGTATAAAGTAGATGTTCCATAGGTATTTACTGAGGATTTCTTGATTGCCCTTACATATTTCTGAGGGTCTAACATAACATTTCAATGGACATATTTTTAACTTTTATCCTAAAGGACCCACTAAATATGTAACACTAACAAGTCATTTTTCTGAATGACATTTTAGAACTTTTGGCTCTTTCCCCCTCCTCTTTCTTCTTTTCCCCAGGGTATTGCCCTTTTGAGGCAGTTGGAAAAAAAGAAGGGATGAGGAAGAGAAGCAGCAGGAGGAAGAAGGAAGAGAAAGCAATTGGGAGGGAAAGAAGGGGCCAGGGAAGCCGAGGAAGAAAGGGACGGATAACTATAAAAAAAAGTAGGTAAGGGCGAAGGGGCCCCATGCAAGGAGATGAAGGAGCAGAGAGAGGCTTGACCTTGCTGCTGCCATGGAGACTGCAGTCTCCTCCATGGATACGGTGCCTCTCCTCTACTCCTTGGGGTACCTGCTTCTCAGCCCTTCTCCCACGAGAGACGGCGGCCGATTCTCTAGGACATTTTTCACCAAGTCAGATAGAGCTAGAGTTTTCTCTCCCATTCAGAAACTTGCTCTGTCTTACTCTGCTCTATCCCCAGGTGGGGACATTAAGGTAAGATGTTTCAGATTACAGTGACAGCCTGGATAGACCTATATACTGGTTGTTTATTTATCAAGGGGTTATATTTTGTCCGTTTCCAAAGGAATTTCACAGGTTTACAAGCTTAATACAAAACTCAGCAGTGAGAGAAAAAGCAAAGCAGAAATATCTGAGAGGAGGGGGAGCTCCCTGGCTCCTTCGGAGCTCCAATATCCAACATTCTGCACTGTGGGGACTGACTTGGGCTGCGTGTTCACTGGAAGCGATGAGGAAAAGGGAACCATTGGACCGTTCTCACTTAACAAAAGGCACAGATGTATCTGCAGGATATTTCTGGAAGTACTTTTAAACAAGAATTGTCTCTTACATAGTAGACAATATTTTCAAGTCCAAGTTTAGAAAAGAAAGAAACAATCATCAAGCAAATGGTTTTCAAGCTGAACCTCTTGAAATGTAGAGGCTATCAGGTAAAATTGGAAATCCAGGAAAACACTTCCTAGGTAGAGTGAGAAAATCGGGTTCATCAACTTTGGGGCAACCCTGGTTTGACCCATGTATCCCAAGACACTCATGAAGAGAAAGGAGAAAAATAACTTCCTGGATGATGCAAATTTCTGAATAGTGCAAATAATACTAGTAGAGATAATGACCGTAATGTCCCCATCTTTGCCGGGACCTCGTCACTCAATCAATCTTCCAGTTTACTAAGGCAGCAGAGTAGAGCAGAAAAAGTAGGGCCCTTGGTATCATAGGACCTGAGCCCAACTCAAAACACCATTCCATATTGGCTGTGTGATCCCAGGACAAGGGAGTGATCTCTCCATGCCTCAGTTTCCCCAGATGGTAATAAAGAGTAACTACCACCATGTTGTCTCTAGGATTCAATGGAATCACGAATAAGCCAACAAATGGCTCAGTACCGGGAATTTAGGAGATGCTCAACAATTGTTAGTTGAGTCTTTTTGTAACAAAATGGGACTGAATATGTGATGTCCTCTCTCAAGGGAAGCCAGTAAGGTTCAACAGGAAAGTTCTCACCGAGTGATTTTTCACAGGTTCAAAATGTACTTGGTCCTTTGAAGTCTTGGTGTAGCTGCCTTTCACACTCTGGTTTCTATCGAGATTGTATAAAACATTCGCCTCTCTTCCTAGGGCAAAGGAAAGGGTGGCAAGAAGGTACGGAAAGATCCTCTCACCCCATCCCCATCCCTCTTTGGCTCTTCACCCTCTCCCTGAGCTCCCTCCCAAGCCCTGGCCCTTGTACAAAGGCTCAGTGCATTCAGCTCTAGGGTTGCTTTGTACCTGTTGGGCCTGCCCCCGTCCAGGGCCCCTCTTTGGCCTTTTTTCCCCTCTTTTAAAAGACCCCATGGGGGTCTCAGGGCCCAGTGGCTGGGCTCCCAGGTCACCTCATAGAGGCTGCGTTGTCCAATAGAAAGGCATGTGGAGTCCCGGGGTGAGAGAGAGGAGGACATTATCAATCATGAGCTGTGAACAGCCAGGAGAGAGACGGGGGAGCTGGGGAGAGCAAGGAGAACTGCATTGAAGCGGAGGTTTTTTCCCTGCTCCTGTTGTTGTCGTTGTTGAAGGGAGCTTTCTTGGATATCTGCCCAGACACATGCTGAGTTAAAGAAGCAGCAGGGTAAATTCTTAAAGAATGAATTGGGAGAAGGGAAGGAGCTGGGGGTGGGGAGGAGTCGTGAAAAGAAACCAAGGAATGATTCCAACTCCCAGACAAAGGAGGCCCCTGCAGACCAGACCAACCCCAGCCCAGCCCTTCTGTGGTTCAAACATTGGTTTGTTTAGCACATAATCCAGGGACACCAATGCTCCCTGGTAGCTGTGTGGAGCCCACAAAGGGGCCACAGGGAGAAACTACAATTTCTGGAGTTTCTCCTTTCTGTCCAGTGCAGGCTGAGGATGCTTTTGGTGACATAAACACGGGACTCGCCAATGGTAATGGCATGTTCTGTTTGGTGCCAAATGTCTTTTTAAAGAGAAGAAACTTGTAGAAAGCTCTCTTGGATTCTATGGTGAGAAATTAAAGACCCCTCAATACAGCTTCTGAAGTGAGAAAAACAAAACAAGACCTTGTGATAATGGTGGGACAGCTGGGCCCAAACTACATTTCCCCCTTCCCTGGACTACAACGGTCCATAGAAAGGTCAATGGAGAGTGACTTGTTGTTGTTGTTTTTTTTTTTAATTGTTTTATTCATTCTGTTTGCTCTGAAATCCCCTAATAGGAATTATGTTGCCTGCTGCTTCCACACTGGTCAGACCAGACATCAGAGTAGAACAGCAGGTGAGCATCAGCAGCCGGAGAGCCCCATGGTGGATAATTCATTCATTTCTTTGTTGCAACATATACATTTCAGCTATCCAGGGAGTCTTCATTGAAGAAGGCCCTTGGGCCCGCGCCCATGCTAGGGCTTGGGCAGATACAGGTATACTGGGCCAAACCGTAGATGGCCAGCGTTTGTAGCAAGAGTTAACAGACTTTTTCCTTGCACTGTAAGTTCATGCCACAAAGAGTAACTTCACAATGTATAGAAACCCTGGGGGAAGTAAACAGTATAGTCACAGTATGGTCACTGTGAATGGCACCTTCTTGGGTCAAGCACTGCACACTTTATGCACCATATTAGCTAACCCACTAAGCCTCCAACTGGCTTCTCTGTGAGCGCACACACTTGCTCTGCACTTTCATGGGAAATGCGGAGAAGAAAGAAGAGTGAAAATTCAACAGAGCTGCTGTGTAAATTCAACCCTAGTCATGCTTGGAATTTTTTATCAATGACCCCAATGACGACATATGAGCACGCTGCGGTCCACAGCATGAAAGAGTAAAAGACTAAGTCTTCAAAACACAAACTGGGCCTTATTATACGTCCAAGTAAGCGTAGTCACCTCTCAGAGTGTTCCTCTAAAGAGGCTGTGCACCAAATATTGCCATTGTACAAAATGTGTTTGAAGTGTCCCTTTGTTGTCTCCAAGTCACTAGTTTTAAAAAAAGAAAGACCACAGCAGTTTCTAACTCGTGAAGCTGACTTTTTCCAACAGGGCCCTTGGGAACTACAGTTAGGCAGTTCCATTATGCTGACATGTGGTGGAGCAGGTTACCCATGGTCTTGTCACATGGCAGCGAAAACAGTGGGACTCACAGTCTGTGAGCTGCCGCAAGTCCTGACTTGTCACATCTGAAAATGGTTCTTAAACCATAAGTCATCCTCAGTGTAGTGGGTGAAAATTCAGATACCATCGAACTGAGAGTCTCTTGGAATATGGTCGTTTCCGGGGCGGCTGAGACTTTGAGGTGTTTTCAGTCTGTTCTCATTTGTTTTCTATCATTGTGAAAATTGTGTCGTTAGCATAGACTGTTTCTCCTATTCTGTTCAATATAAAGGGTTAGACAGAAAGGGGTTGTAGGAGAGGAGAGGAGGGGAACGTGAGAAAGAGACGAAGCCTCCACTGACTTGTGCTTTGCATCTTCAGACCTGCTCTGAATTAAATTGTGTCCCCATGAAATTCCTGTCTTGAAGCCCTAGCCTCCAGTGAAACTATATTTAGAGTGAAGAAGTGGTTGAAGTTAAATGTGCCTGGAAGGGTGAAGCCCTGAGCCTGTAGGATCAGTGTCCTTGTAAGAAGAGACACCGAAGATCCGGCTTGCTCTCTCTTCCCTGTGAGGTCACAACGAGAAGGTGGCCATGCTCACGCTAGGAAGAGAACTTTCACTAGAAACCAAACCCTGCTGGAACTGTGACCTTGGACTTCTGAGCCTCCAGAACTGGGAGAAAACAAGTCTGCTGTTTAGGACTCCTAGTGTACTGTATCTTACGTGGCAGCTGGTGCTGACTCAGACAGACTCTTTTCCCAGTTACGTCTCTCAGATAAGTGGAACCTTTAATACAGTGCTGTGATCTACGCTGTGAATCTGCAAAGGGAGAAGGGGGTAGGTGAGTGATGCCATATGTGCAGCATCTCCCAAACTGATTTGATCACAGGACACTTATTTTGATCCGAGGTCAGAAAAGACCCACGTTATACAGAATACCTTTATATTGGGGAATGCTGCCGCAATTTAAAACCTGAATTCTTACATGAGGCAGTGACCTTACACAGGTGCAATTTTACCCAACCATAAAGTTTGAGGACTGACCTAGGTGATATTAAAGGCTTGTTCCAGGTGGTCATTTTATACCTCTCAAATATTTAAAGTCATAGAAGCATTTCTAAGGGAAGATGCGTAGAGGTGTTTGGAGCTTCTGCAATTACACTGAAGTGTTTCCCTCCCTCTTGTTGTCTACGCAAGGGGTGTTTTTGCTTCTTATTTAGTGCAATGCAAACTTCTGGGATTGATCAGTTGGAAGCTGGGTGGGGCAGCCTCAGAGAGCAGAGTTATGGAGATACCACTCTGCTTCCTTGGCCAAAATACAATTTTATTCTCATCCTCTGTAAACAATGAATACAGGGAAACCACACACAAGCTTTAAAACATACTGTTGCAAGAAGATTGAAGGTTCCTGTGTACTATGGAGGGGGAGGGAGGGGGAGAAGCCCTATACATTGAGAATTTGAATCGATTCCAAGAGTCTGGATTCACACAACAGCACATTGTGTTTTCTGCAGTTTGAAGTGTTTCCTTGGGTTCATGACTTCCTCATAGAGGGAGATCAACCCTCAGAACACTGGGAGGGTGGGGAATACGTATCATTTGGAGAAACTTAAATTCAATTTTCTGCTCAGTGACTTTCTAGAGTGTTTATTCAGTAAGGCCTTGTAGAGAATTGTCTTTTTTTGTTTTTATTCCCAACTCTCCTTAAAAAAAGAAGAAGAAGAACAAGCCCAGTTGCACATTTTGTGAATCCAGCAGAGGCTTGTTTGTGATACCGCCAATAATGAACTGTTCTTATCCTGGCCTCAACCGATGCAGAATAACATGGAGTGAAGCGTGAGCTCCATTTGACGTGTTTTCATCCATCATCTTAGGCAGAACCTCTCCTCCAGGGATTCCCAGGGCTTTCCTAGAAAGACATGTGGTCAAGGGGTACCTATCAGTTCAGGAAGTTTCAGAATCTCCTGCCCAAACAGTCATGAAGTTTGGTCCTAGCTCTTACAAACTTCTACATTTTTTTTTCCCTTTGGAGTGCCGTTGTGCCTTTTAATTGTTGTTCCCATCTCTGACATTTCATTACATTACACCCAGATTATTCATGATCCACAAGGACGACATGGGTTATTGGAATCAGACAGAACTCAGCCTACTTTCTGACTCCCCACTCTTTTACCTGTGTGAACTTGGTCATGTAGTTAATAACCACAGGGCTCAGAATCCTCATTTATAATTGAAAAATAATTGTACCTACCTCATTAGGTTTCAGAGAGCATTAAATGGGGGAATTTTAAAGAAACTCATCTGTACCACACCTGGCACTGTGTAAGTATTCCATAAATGGAGGTTATCGCTATCATAGGTTTTAGAATACATGAGGCATATAGATTTTCTTAATTAAAACTAATAATATTTAGGTGATGGCTGTGACACAGATAGTAACAGATTTTAAAATAACGCCCTTGCTGTCCCCTCCACTCACCCATTGTGCTTTCTGCCTTGGGGTGTCTGTTGGCACGGAGATGCCGTCATCTCATATACTTCCAGTCTCGCTGTCAGGGACCATGGCTCATGTTGCTTTGTATTCCCCTAGTGGAGTGAGATGCCCAAGCTTAGCGTTCAATAAATAGTTGTTGATTACTAAATAGATTATTTAGGAAATGCTAAGAATGAGAAGCCAGGTGCTTCCCTTCACTTTGGAGAGTGTGTGGTTATCGGGGTACACTGTACATGAGGGAGCCCTACTTTAGGGTCTAAGGGGTCTTGGATCACCAGACCTGTCCGGTGAAGCTGGATACCATTTAGAGATGCAACGGAAGTCTTTGAGAAGGACCTAGGCTTCCAGCACAAGTGATACTGAGGCCGCTCTTACTGTGGTCAAACCTCAGTGAACATAACAACAACTGCTTGGGGAAACTATGGAGCATGCAGATTGCCGGGCCATGGGCTGCCCCAGAGGTTCTGACTCTGTAGACCTGATGGGAATCAGAAGCACATTCAGAAGCGCTCAGGTCAGGAGATCCTAATGCCCTTGGTGTTCTGACCGCTCTCTGAGAAACAACCCCAGCAAGGAGGACCCTTCCAGCTCTTTCTCTGGTAAGGCTGAGTTTCCTCTGAATCCCAGAGTGCAAATGAGTCACAGTATACCTAAGTATTATTAGTTAGCCCATCTCTAATGTACCAGGATGTATGCTGGGTACAGCTTGTTTCCCCAATCTCAGTGCCTCAGAGTCCTCCTCCAACGCCTGTCTCCTCCTGCCCCACCCCTCCAAGGAAGGGCTGCGGGTGCCCTCCGTGTTCTGATGACAGAGGCCTGGCAGGACAGCACGGGGCTGGCTTCCCACTCCCTGGAACCCGCTGGTCCCTGAATGGGAAACATCTGTCCGTCCCCTGCCATTCTGTTTAGACTGCTTACACAAAATGCGTGCTGCATTTTGCAAGCCAGGTCCCAGCACTCCCAATTCTTCGGCCTCTGAAGTTCATCATAGTTGGTTGTTAATCACATCAGACCACGGGCTGCATTCTCTAGAAGGGCCACCCCTTAGAGCACAGTCTTGTTTCCAACCCGTCACTGCTGGGTTCAAGGCCTGACTGTGTTCCTGGGGGCCTTTTGGGTGGATGGGAAGTGTCTGCTCAGATCAAGAGCCCATGACACTGGGCAGTATGTCTAAGAGTGCACAGACCAGGCAGGACAGAAGCCAGAGGTCGAGGCCAGTACTTAGGCCCCACCGTTGCCTGGGAGCTTGTTAGAAATACAAAATCTTGAGTCATGCCTCAGAGCTTGGGGTACAGATCTCCTGATGTTTCTGATATACACTTTAGTTTGCTTCTGGAGGACTTGAACCTAGGCTACCATTAAGTTTAGACTAGAAACAAATTTCTGAAGAAAGGGAAACTGCAGAGGGCCTGGCAGAGGTTGGATTTCCTGTTGTTTTGAGACATGGAAGCAGGCAACGTGCTGCGTCCAGGGCCTGTGAGTGTGAGGAAGGGTGAGAAGGGTGTCGGACCAGAAGAAGGCTGTGAGTCTGGAAGCCTAGGGAGAGCAGACATGGATACCAGAGCCCATCTGCACCATGGACTTCCTAAGTCATTGGGCCGGGAACAGGATGGGGAGGGACAGGGAAATAAGGCTGAGCATTCCGAGCCCAGGTAACAATGGTCAAGTCAGATGGCAGCTCCTCCGGGGGGGAGGGGTAGCAGTAGCTGCGTGCTCCTGCCCACAGCACAGACGTGCAAAGATGGGTCAGTCACGTTCAGTCCAGAGAACAGTCTACCAATGCTACACTTCCTGGGTCAAAATGGTCACTGTTTACTCTAAGCTCCGCTGGCATATAGCTTGTACTCTATGTGGTAGTTATTTTAATTAGAAAAGGAAGAAGTTAAAGGGTCTTTCAAATTACAAGAGTTGCCTCTGATTCTCCCTGTAGGAGAGTGAGTGAGTTTTTTGGTTAACATTTGCCTGGTTTGGGGTATGAAAGCCGAGGCCTCCAAAGCCTGCCCTAAAAGGAAACAAATTCCTCATTAAAAAAAAAAAAGAATGAAATGTTGATGTAGTTGAGACCACAGTAGAAAGCTGAAAGGCAGGACTGTGGAAGGGGGAAGATCTTATTCTGGATCAGACTAGAAAGTCAAAAATAATAATACAGGATTGGACTCCAGGAATTTTCAGAAGCTTGGGGCTGGCAAATAAGGTAATGGGTGTAAATGCATTTTATATAGATCTCCAAGGATGGTTCGGTTTTGAAGTGTGGGTTACCCTCTATTTTACCATGTATATAAAATATAAGCTCCCAGAGAACTGGGGCCTCATTTCCTAGCTTTATTCACCAAGAACATGACCTTAGCCTTGCTTGAGAAAGCTCTAATAAGACACTGGTCAATGGGAATAACAATACAGAACATACTCTAAGAAGTGGCACAAGAAAATATGTGGTTAATTGCTAAATGAATATGAACAATATAGTTTATAAAACAGTAAATGCCAGCTCAGAGTTGTGAATCTAAAGGAGGGCTTGCTCAGTGCGTGCCACGGCGTGGGTGGCATGGGTGGGGATGGGCAGAAAGTGGCTATTTCCAGAGATGATTTGTGATACCCAGGAGTTATGAAGAGGCACAGAGGTGGGGAGGAAAGGGCCAATCAATTCCTCAACAAATGTCCTCAGTCAACAGGGACTAGCCAATGTATTAATTAATCAATCAAATAATTAGTATGGTCATCAAATGCCAGGCGCTGTGGCAGGGACCAGAGATTCAGAGATGAATTACGACAAAAGTACTGGCCCTCAAGGAGCTGTGTAGGCAGTGACTGGCAGTGGGGATGCATGAACTGGAATACAGGGTGACACCCTGCTCAGCAGCACCTCCCCTGGAATCCAGTAAAGACCAGGAGAGGAGCTGACTCCAAAGGAAGGAGGGAGGAGCCAGGGCCAGCTCTTTGGGAAGGGTACAGTCTTCGGCATTTGGAGTGAGAAATGATTTTCCACCGTGTGAAGAAGGAAAGGGTATGGTGAGAGCCACAAGACACCAGGCAGGGGGTGGGGGGCTGGGAAGGCCTAGAGCAGATCCCGTGGGCCTTTTGTGAGCTTCTAGGAAGTTGGGATTTCACAGAGCAGCTGGGGTGAGCCATGGAAGAGCATAATTGAAGAAGGGAGGTAAGGAAAGTTGTGTTTTGGGGAGGCCACTACTGTGTTGCGAGGAACAGCGAGGGTCAGGTCACAGGTAGAGAAATGACTACTCGTTGCTCAGGACAGCAATTCCTGGACCTCCTTCCTTTCCCAAGGAGGGCCTCTGACAGACCTTGCACTTGGCTGACGCCCTTTGGTGAAGTGCATTTTATGAACATCATCACATTAGGTCAGCCCACAGTTGTGAAGGAGGCAGCGTTGGTTTTGGAGCTGCCCCTTCCCCCTTTCCTCTGTGCTCCCTGCCATTCCCAGTTACTGCCTGTGCTCTCCCTAGAGTCTTCCCTCTGGAGAGAAAAGTCCATCTGATTAAAGTTGCCAGATTTAACATATAAGACTCCCACAGATGTGTACTTTAGAATAAATATACACAGGACATACTTACACTAACAAGTGTTTGTTGTGTATTCAAATTTCAGACTTAACTGGTCGCCCTGCCTTTTTTTTAAATCTGGTAATCCTACATCTGATTTTAGATTTCAGAGGTCCATCTTATCTAGGGGCCCAAGGTCTCCTTTCCATATCAAGGTGCTGAGGCCCTGAAAGGTCAAGTGGTTTATTTGCCAAGTTCAGGCAGCCAAGCTGCAGCAAAGCTGTGATTTCCACACAGGCTCCCTGACAACCTGTTCTCCACACCTTAGAGTGAAGTAGTTAAAAGTGTCAGCCTGCCTACAGGTATTTGCATTTTAAAAGAAGGCCTAAGGGCAAAAACCCCAAGAGCGTGAGTCTCTAAGAATGTAGTTCCAGGTTCTGCAGTCGATGTGTGGGGAGGCATTCTGGTCCTGGAGCTTCTTGGAATTCTGTGAGGGCTTCCCACAGCCTGTTCTGGTAGCCTGGGGAGCCCCCGCGGCCCACGGACTTAACACTCGATCACGTGAAGTATGTGGCCTGGGACAACAATCCCTTCCATTGTAACAACACCCTGCACTTTTCACCGCGCATTCACTGCCATTATTTCACTTGATTTTCATTTTTCAATTGTAAATATTTACACACTTTCCATGTTTCCAGTTTGGTTTCTGCCACCAAACCAACCAGAAAAGTTTCCACAAGTACTGAATTGTCTATCAGCTTTATGTAAACACACTGTAGTCAAATTTTCACTCTTTCCTTCTCTCACCGCCCCCCCTTCCACCTTCCCACCTCTTTTCACTTTTTAGCAGGCCAGAGCTTCTCCTTGGTTTCGGTGCTGGTTAGCACGCCTCTGCCGTAGCCTTTCTGCTGTGCAGGAAAGAATGTCCGGAGAACGGGAGGGTTGAAAGTGCCCTCAGGCCCCACCAGCTCAGAGCTTACAGGTGTGGAGTCCAGGGGCATTTATTTCCTCCTTACCTGACTCCACTCCATCCTGCCCCACCCTGCTCCTTCCTTAGGATCCTTAGTCTCTCCTCTTTCCTGCTTTAGAACAATGTTCTGAAGACTCTTGGAAGCCATGCCTGGCCCACTCTTTTTTTGTCATAGTTTTTGTTGCTTCTTAATATGAGTCTAAGCTAAGACAGATTGGTAATTGGCTGCTTGGCAGGTGAGGAAGACCAGGTTTATGAACATACCAAGCAAGAAGCAGGGCAGAACGTGGCGAGCCCCACCGTCCTCGGTTCTTTGGGCTCCTGCCAACTTTGGGTTTTGCTGTCTTTTTTCCCTAATGGCTTGTCCAGCCACACCTAGCCTATGAGGACCGGGAGTTCTTGTTATATCCCTGTTTGAGCCATTGCAATTATCAGGGCCTGCCACTGATGTCCCTATTTTTCTGCAACTGTATGTAGCCATGATTTTCTCACCATTCATTTCCATTTCTTCTTTAAGAATCTTTCCATGTTAATTTTTCGAGTTGTTTGTACTCTCCGGCCTGCACAAAGGATTGCCAGAGGGCACGCTAGACTCTACTCCACAGGCTAAGAATCTTGTTTGATGTCTTGGAAACCAGCCATGCTGGTAGGTCACCGTGCAAGTGCCCTGGATACAGGTCCCTTTTCAACCCAGGCAGTCTTTGATATGCACTCCTTCCTTCAACTAATGCGGACTGTACGGGGACTGCAGAAAGTGTGATCTGAGTGCAGAGCAGGAGTGCTTCGTTCTCCAGGGAGGAGGGTCAGCCGGGCTTCTTGGAGGAAGGGGCCTTCCTGCCTGCCTGAGAACTCACTGATCTGCTGGTAAATGATCAGCATTGTGATCCATAGCAAAGTCTTTTTTTTTTATTATTAATATGGCATACCTTTGATTCAGTATAGCATATCTTTTATCTGACAATGAATATGGGATTATTACACATTCTAGTCCTGCAGAAACTAAGAGGTGTGCCTTTCTTATGTATAATCATCTTCCTTACCTGTCTTCCTTGCCTCTGGGGGTGGAGGGTGGGGTGTGAGGAAGGCCTGGCCTCAGCACACTGGACAGTGTGGATGTTTGCCCCAGCCCGGGCATGATGCTGTCCGTTTGCTGCAGCAGGAATGTGGGGGGAGCACATGCGTTCCCAGGACCAGCATGACAGCTGCCGGCTTTTCCTGACTCAGGTCTTTAGAGCCATTTCATTATTTTGTGGAAAGTGTTGTAAGCTCTACATTTCCTCACCCATCCATATCAATTCCAAGACATAGATGCATGCTAAATGATGTTTTGATTATCTGTCATCTCGGATTATCTGCCCTGGAGTCATCGGTATACACGGAGACATACGCAAGCACACTTCTTTTGCTAGGCAAGCCTCAAATCAGCTGACCTGCCCCCATTCCCTGTTACGGGTCATGTGCACCACGTTTCCATAATTCTCAAGTCTCATTCTCACTTTTGCTTGTTTTATCCTGCTGGCCCATGCCTGGTCAGCCCCCTCTCCTCCTTTCTGTAATGAAGATCCTCCCAGCCTCAGGGTTCTTCAAGGTAAAATACATTTTATGAACCGCGTTTCACACCCACCTGCATTCATTTTAGCATTTTATTATCTATTCCATATTTTCCGTCCTGTATGTCAATGTACAAGCCTTTCCCGGCTTATCTACTCCTCTTGTTTACTGACACTTGGTATTGTGCTGTACTCACGCAGATGCTGCAGTGTCTTTACATTGATGTGAAAGGTGGGCTTCCATGCAGAGCAGAACAGTAGAAGATTCTACTCTTTCTTTTATCCGATGCTTTAGCTCAGCTGTTGCCTTCCTAACGGTATGGGAAGGAGTCTGGGCACCATGAAACTTTATAAACAGGTATTGGGGACATCTGGAATCCTTGCTGCAGTTGTGCTGGGTCACCTGGTCAAAGTGAGGTGGCCCTTGGGGAGTGAGGGAGACACATGCTTATGACAGTTGTATTTCCTTCACCATATCTCTTAGTAAAGTGATTCACTCCAAGGCCCTACTATTGCTGGTCAGATAAATGGGCCCCAGCAGTGGTTCCTCCCTTCTCCCCAGGCCAGTGGGCTGTGGGATGGGCTGGATGGGAACTGTCTTCCCAGCCCCTTCTTGAATGCAAATGAACCAATCAACCCCATGAATGACGCATGCTCTAAATCCCATTGTTTGGTCCTCTGGAGAACACACACCCAGACAGACCCAGCAGACACCTGCCACACCTAATGACATGATGCCCGGAGCTGACTGTTGTTGTGGCATGCAGCAGCCACGCACAGACAGATGTGACGAAGATGAACTGATCCCATTTTTAAGAGAATGAAATAAGCTCTTTAAAACTAATAATCAGGCTCTCTCTCAGGCTGATACACATTCAACTGTCGGTTTGAAGGATGAGACCTTGATGTCACTTCTCAGCAATGAATGATTTTCTTAATATCTTTTAAAAAAACAGCTTTCTCCTTGCTTCTTTGCAAAGAATTAAGTATTACAGAGTAGACAGATGAGAGACCCAGGAAGGACTGCTCCTGGGGAGCCTGCAATTCTCATCTGGCAGCTTCTTAAAACAGTTTAGGCATGTGAATGAGCCACAGCAATTGTGTTCCCTGATGTGGGAATCCAGGGTGAGGGGCCACCAGGGAGGTGGCAGGCATCAGTTTAAACAGAAAGTCGAATCCTTTCTTTCTACTTCCCATACCCCCCACACCCCAGGGATGGGCAGGCTGATGTGCAGATACAGGAGGGAGACTGATTCAAGCTGTCAGGCAGACCTGGTGCTGCTGCTGCGGGACTGCCCATCAGCCCACACTGGCTTTGAGTGTCTACCTGGCTCTCAGCTACTGTTACAGATGACACAGAGAACCGTGAGAGGTGACCATGCCCTTACGGGTCTTCCATTCCCTTGGGAGCCCAAGGCTATGCACAATGAGTTGCCAGCCCTGGAGATAACGCTGAGGCTGAAGCAAATGTGCAGTATTATGGGATGCAGAGGCTGTCTAAGGCTGTAACAAGGGGTAGAGGACCAGAGTGGAGCAGCTAGATAAGTGGGAATCTGAGGTAAAAGGTAGCTGTAATAAGCCTTCCTTCCCAGTGTGACTTCTCTGGGCACCCGTGTGCAGTCGGCGCTCTATAAGCACTAACTGAATGAATAGCCAGCTGAATGAGGGAGGGGCACAGACGTGACTTTTGCTGGGTCTCCAGGAATGACATGTGGGGTTGTTTAACCTTCCATAGGAAGAGTAGGTGAAAAGCAACTATGATAACGTGATTTTTTTTTATCCTTTTCTTTCATTAATGATCTGGGTGAGGAAGACAGGAGAAAGCAGGTGCCACCACAGGATTCCAAAGAATGAGGGACAGAACATGTGACTTTTGATAGCAGCAGGACCAGGAGACTATGAGATCTCTCTGACCATTTGGTGCAAATTGCCTTCTTGATAATTACTGCTCTTTATTGCATTTATGTATTTAGTGTTTGTTTTTCTTCATGGAAAGACACCTGTACTGCCAGTGGAATTCTCCCCATGAGTTTCCGTGGTTTAGGGACGCGGTACTCTGACAGCTACACTCCTATCTGTAAGGCTTCTCACCTCTATCATCTCATTACTCCATATGACAAGGTCGGTGTGGCAGGTACATAATTTCCATTTTTCTAGACCCGGACCCTGAATCAGAGACATGAACTGACCTGTCCGAGAATTCACAGCCATCAAGCAGCAAGTCTTCAGGCTCAGATTTCAGTGCATTGCCGCTGCCCAGGACCACGGCCACCCTTGCTAGACCCCCCGAGACATGATCCTCTACAACAGGCCCATGCTTAATAGCACTCCTTTTTTGCAAAAGAACTCTGCCGAACCGAGCATGGACCACTTTTAACTCTTCATCCAGCGGGTTAATGGAATTGATTAATGCCAGCTCTTCTCAGATCTGGGCTGTTCCTATATTCCCCAGGACTCATCCATATTGTAATGGCATCTACATCTTAAAATATACTTCTTTGTTTTGGGCCAGGTTGCACCAACTGCAATAAAGGAATTATCTTTGGCTTTCCTGGACAACATCCAGGCCTCTGGAGTAATGAGAGAGAGGTGGGAAGGAAGAAATAGCACAACTTTTACATGCCCAGTTCCCAAATCTGCCAAGCATTTTGTAAAACTGTAAGAAGTATTTTAGAACACAAAATGCCTCCAGATCAGTGATACTTAATCCTGGAAGTACATTTAGAACCACTTGGAGAGCTTTACAAGATGCCAGTGCCGGAGCCTTCTCATGCCCTGGGACTCAGTTTCAGTTGGTCCGGTGGAGGTCCTGAGCATTGAACACTTTTAAATGGTATATAGCCAGGGTTTAGAACCTCTGATTTAGTCTATCCTTTGTATAAAAACAAGGAAACTAATACCTAGAGAGTTGAAGTTTATTGCCCTGTTCTAGCTATCTACCGCTACATATAAATTACCCCAAAACTTAGTAGCTTAAAATAATAAACATTTATTACCTCTCAGATTTCTGTGGGTTAGGACCCTAGGAACACTCTCGCTGCATTGTTCTGGCTCGTGGTCTCATGAGCATTCAGTCAAAAAAGATGTCAGCCATGGCTGTCATCATCTGATAGCTTAATGGGTCTGTTCGATCCTCTTCAAAAGTACTTCCTTTGCACACCTGGCAAGTTAGCAGTGGCTTGTGGCAGAAGACCTCAGTTCTTCACCATGTGGACTTCTTCATGGCATTGCTTGAGTGTCCTCGCAACATGGCAGCTGGCTTTTCATAGAGGGAGTGATCCAAGGAGGAAGCCACAACACCTTTTATGACCCAGCCTTGGAAATCACACACCTCATTTCTGTCACAATCTGTTCATTAGAAATGAGCCTCTAAGTCCATTTCACACTGAAAGGGAGAGGGGGTAGGTGCCACCTTTAAAAAAACCAATTATTGATTCCAGAGAGAGGGAGAGAGAGAGAAACATCAGTGTGAAAGAAACATCGATTGACAGGCTCCTGCACTTGCCCCAACTGGGGACCAAACCTTCACCCTAGGTACACACCCTGACTGGGATTCCAACCCATGACCTTCAGTGCATAGGACGACGCTCCAACCAACTGAGCCACACTGGGTGGGCTAGGCTCCACCTTTTGAGAGGAGGAGTATCAAAAAATGTGTGGACGTATTTTAAAACCACCCATAGCCAAAGTCATGTAACAACAGTGCCAGAGTTACAAGTCTCTTGACTGTTAGTTCAGTGCCCCATCAACTAGTCTCATAATTAATTGATTGACTCTAAATAAGGAAATCCCCATAAAATATTTAAGATTCCATCCATTACCTCCTTGCTCTGAACAGACTGGTTCTTTAAAACATCAGCCTCCAGAGATCAGGTGTGTGACCGTCCCACCCCTTATGCGATTCACTCCAACTTACCGCCTCTTTTCACCCATTAGAACCCTCTGAAGGATCGGATTACCTTGCCAGTGGAAATATATGAGCTCCCTGTGTGATATACCATAACTGCAACAGCACATCATATAATTTTCCCCGAAGGCTTGTTGCAGCCTATGTTGAGTCATTTGTATTTATGACAGTTCGGGCGTGATTTAGTGTGACCTCACTTTGATAAAAGCCATTTAAAGCTCATAAATATGGGTGACATGCTGCCTCCCTGGCTGGGGTTATTGAGGAGAGTCTGAGATTTGCATTGCCATTCAACTTGCATTGTTCAGGAAGAAGAAGAGGAAAGAAAAGGGCAAGGAAGTGGGGAAGCAGAAAGGAAAGCGTCAGGGCGAGCAGGACAGAGAAGGACAGAGGGAGACATGAAGGGCCCTGCAGTTGCCACCGGGCTCCTTGCACTGACCTGTGCTCATCTCTGGTCCTTCTGGGAGCGCTGGGCTATGGGAAGGGCACCAGCTCAGAGGGAGGGCCTGATGAGGCACATGAGAGTGAATAGGTCACCAGGCTTTATGAGCCATTTACTTCCTCTTTTAAAGACATTGTTAAATCACAACCAAATTATAGTAAATTGTCGATTTTTATTGAAACAGGAAAGCCCTCTAGCTTAACTCCTCACAACACTGCTCTCTGGGGACAGCTTTACTACAGGTGGAGCAGGTGACTACCCTGGTCACAGGACCTGAAGGGCACCAGCGTGGGGCCCGCCCCAAACACAGTCTCATAAGGATCCTGAAGGTACCTGAAATTCCATCATTTCAGAACCAACTATTTTGAGTTGGGAGGCCTGCACGAGCTACAAAACCCCCGAAGAAAATCATCTTGACCTTACCAATAGAAACGTGGATTGTGGGGGTGCCGCCTAGATGGCAGAGATGGGACATGTGGGGAGAGAAGCTAACAGGAGAGACCACGAAGTAGACATTGCTCTGGTTCTGTCAGTGAGCTTTGGTCCGATGGCCCTGCTCATTTGCTGCCCCCATTTCCCATCCAAATCAAGGAACTGTTGGAGTAGGTCCAGATCTCACATGTGGATTCCCATTGGCTGTGAGACCCACGTAAAGATGCTGACATCATTATCACTGAGCTGGTGGGGACCCTGGAGACCTCCTAGGGCATCCCCTTCACTCTACACATGAGAAAACCAGGGTCTGCCAGCTGGTCAGCTAAGGAGACTGACTGCAGCTGGGTCACTCAGCCCAGAGCTGTATTCACACGTTGGGTGGCCTTGGTGAGGTTGGCCTTCTTTAGCTGATTTACTTTTATTCAGAAGAGGTACCTGTGTGTCAGGAATCTGGAAGGGAGAGTGGGGGGAGCAGCTCCCTAGGCATCCCCATGATGGGAGAAATGGCAGGGGCTTCTGACAGCTGTCTTGTCAATAGGCCTCAGGCTGGGTGCTTTTGGCCAAATTCATTCCACGGACATGTCTTTTTTGACCCACTCAGTGTTTTACAAAAATTTGCCAACATCTGAAAATGGGATTTCTCACAGGCACCTACACATACAACCACATCACCACACCCGAGTTAGATTTTGGCTTCTGGAAGCAGCTGGCTGGAGCAGAGTGGAGCTGGCTTTGTTCCTTCAGTTCATCGAAGCTCCCCAGGTGATCTGCCACACTTTTACATTATTTGTTGAATTTGCAGCCTCTCTCGTTTTCCACATGGGGCCACCGAGTCTCAGAGGGGTAGGGTGGCTCCTTCATAACGCTGTAGGTTAATGGCAGAGCAGGGGCCGAAGTAGAGTGCTCCTGTCACCCATTTCAAGATCCCAGTGGAAAACCCTGCCCCTCAGGCCAGCCGCAGTCCTCAATGCCACACACTTCTGGGCCGTGCACCTCTCCTAGGTGGTCCCCTGTGGGTCATGTGTCTCCCCAGCCAGAGAGCCCTCCCTTTAAGGACAGGCTCGTGGAGGCAGTAGATAGGGCAGGTTCATGGGACAGGAAAGCAGATTCAGTGTTTTTTAAAATATATTTTATTAAATACGCTATTATAGTTGTCCCAGATTTCCCCCCATTTGCCCCCTCCTTCCAGTACTTCCTTCCCCTCCAACAATACCCGCCCTTAGTTCATGTCCATGGGTTGTGCATATAAGTTCTTTGGTGTCACATTTCCTATACTATTCTTAACATCTCCTTGCCTTTTCCGTACCTGCCAATTATGCTTCTTAATGCCTGCACCTTTTACCCCATTCTCTTCCTATCCCCTCCCCGCCAATAACCCTCAAGCTGATCTCCATACCTATGATTCTGTTCCAGTTCTGATTGTTTGCTTAGTTTTTTTTTTTTAGATTCAGTTGTTGATAGTTGTAAATTTGTTGCCATTTTAATGTTCATAGTTTTGATCTTCTTTTTCTTAGATAAGTCACTTTAACATTTCATGTAATAATGGCTTGGTGATGATGAATTCCTTTAGCTTTACCTTATCTGGGAATCACTTATCTGCCTTTCCATTCTAAATGATAGCTTTGCTGGATAGAGTAATCTAGTAGATATAGGTCCTTGCTTTTCATGACTTGAATACTTCCTGCCAATCCCTTCTTGCCTGCAAAGTTTCTTTTAAGAAATCAGCTGACAGTCTGATGGGAACTCCTTTGTAGGGAACTCTCTGCTTTTCTCTTGCTGCTTTTGAGATTCTCTATTTTTAACGTTTGGTTTTTTAATTATGATGTGTCTTGGAGTGGTCCTCTTTTGGTCCAACTTGTTTGGGTCACTCTGTGCTTCCTGGACTTGAATGTCTGTCTCTTTCGCCAAATTTAGAGAAGTTTTCTCTCATTATTTTTTCAAATAAATTTTCAATGTCTTGCTCTTCCTCTTTTCCTACTGGCATCTCTATGATTTGGATGCTGGTATGTTTGGAGATGACCCAGAGGCTCCTTAGACCATCCTCATTTTAGTTCTTTTTTCTTGCTGTTCTGATTTAATGCTTTTTCCTTCCTTATGTTCCAAATTGTTGATTTGAATCCTGGCTTCATCCCCTCCACTGTTAGTTCCCTGGAGATTTTTCTTTACTTCACTTATTGTCACCTACATTTCTTTCTGGGTCTTTTTTATGCTGTTGCCATTAATCAATGAATTTTTTGAGCATCCTGATCACCAGTGTTTTGAACTCTGCGTATAATAGGTTGATTATCTCTCTTTTGTTTAGTTTTTTCTGGGGTTTTGTTCTGTTTTTTTTTTTTTTTTTATTTGAGCCATATTTCTTTGTCTTGACTTGGCAGCCTCCCTGTGTTTGTTTCTGTGTATTAGGTAGAGCTGCTTTTGTCTTAGTGGTGTGGCCTATTATAGAAAAGGTGCCTGTAAGTTGTGTGGGGCAGAGCCTTAGATAATCACCGGGGCAGGGCAACCTGTTTCACTGATTTGCGGCTCTGTGTGGGGGGAGAGCTTAGAGAGAGGACAGTGCCACTGCCTGACTTCTGGAGGTTTACCTGGGAAGAAGCTATCTCCTGGTACTCACCTGATTCCAGTCAGTTCACTTTCTCCCCATATGCTACAGGTACCCTTCCAGCTGTTGTCCTGGTGCTGAATCCCAGAGGGGGTGGGTCTGCATAAGTCCTAAGTCTGTGCACGTCCTTTAAGAGAAGTCTCCTGAAACTCCGGCAGTTTCTTCCACCACCTTAACCCTCACTGGTCTTTACAGGCAAAAGTTATGGGGATTTATCTTCCAGGTGCTGGAACCCTGGACTGTATGTCCTGGCCTGGGATCCTTCACTCCCTAGGTATCCTGATTTTTGTCCACCCCTCATCAATGTGGAACCACCCATTCTGCCACCTCTCCATGCCACAGCATGTCTCCGTGCATTTCCACCCATCTCCTCATCTCCACTCCCCCTACCGGTCTGGATGAATGTAGCTACTTTAAATCCTTGGTTGTCAGCTCAATTTTCTGATGGTTCTAGGTGATATTTGTTTTGTGGACTAGTTGTAATTTTTTCTTTAGTTGTGTGAGGAGGCGAATCATGTTTACCTATGCCTCCATCCTGACTGGAAGTTCTTAGCAAACCTTTCTCAGAAACTTTTTCAAAAGAACTTTTTTGGGCAAAGCAGCTGCTGCTCCCAGTGGTGGCCAGCCAGGCAAAATATCCCTGATTCAGCATTTTCTCCCTCAGAGTGCCTCACGTGAGACTGGCACACAGTAGGACTTAGGACATGAGCATTGATTTGCACATGAAGAGGCTCAGTGCATCCACATTGACTATTACCCTTCAATGCAGGAACAATTAGCCCTCAATGGCACTTGTATCAGAGTGTCCCCAGAGCAAACAGGGAGAGGGTGTCTTCTACAAAGTAGGTCTCCGTTTCAGCCCAGCTGACCACTCAAGTTCATGAACTCATTTTGTCTTTGATCCAGATTCTTGTTTATTCTTTTTCAATTTTTACTCTTGTCTATTCTTTGACTCATAATACACTTATTTGCACTAAGGAATTTTATTTTTTCACTCAAATCAATTAGTTGTTAAAGCTTTTAGATGTAGTACAAAAAGAGGGTACATTTGATATCAGCAGCTGTTTGCTGTTTGCCCAGTAGTTTTAAGTTCTGTCAGGAATATCAGCCTCCCCCCAGACGCTCCTGTTTTCCTCCATTCTCTTCTCCCTCCCTTTCTTGCTCTTTCTCTTTCTCTCCTTCCCTCCCTCTCTGCATTCACACACACACACATTGAAAACTAATAAGCAACTACTGCCTTGCTCCAACTCCAATTACATAAAAGCATCTTCTGTGTCTTACTTTCTTATTCGATGGTCTGTGCTTCTGGAGGCCGAGCATGGAGTTGCGTGGAAAATGAGTCTGTGGGAGAGCATAAGCTGGGGGGAGGGGGGGTTCTGCAGCCCCCTGCAGTGTGCCCAGTTAATAGGCCAGAGCTAGGGGTTGAAGCCAAGTACAACTGCCCCAAGGCCTTCCGCTCACCCGTCCAAAAGGGAAGAGAAAGCCTGGGCTTTGTCCTGTAGGTTCTTACCATCTAGCTGCAGGGACAGGCGAAAACATGACTCAGTTGTCCAACTCCACGAGGCAGTGTGTGCTCAGTGTCTCCATAAGGATGCTGGGTCATTGAAGCCTCAGGGTCCAGAAGAGGAGGTTGCTGGAGGATCTTAATAGCTTGGAAAGTGATACAAGGCACATGGAAGCTTCCAGAACAAGACCGTCAATGGTGACTATGTGGAGGGCTGACGTTGTTATGGGCGCTGGTGGACATAGCCTAGGAAAAGTTTTCTTTCCAACAAGATGTAACATTCACACTCACGCCTGTGGCCTGGCTTTGTGGTGAGAAGGCCTTGAAATGATTCAGTGACTGATGAGGTTTGATCTTGTGAGGGGGATTTTTTTCCCTCATGGTAAGGAGTTACACCTGACTATTCTCTATACTATAGGGCAACTGCCAGAGAGGTCAGTTATAGTGATTAGAGGAGAGAGAAATTTCCCATGTCTTTTTAAACTCAGAACGGGAGAGATTTGATCGAACTGGATGGTATTGCTTGGACTACGTTAGTTTTCCCATCCACAGTGAAATAGCATCCTGGACCGTGGTTCTCCTGACCATGGGACCTCTCCATGAGTCTCAGGCAGCCACCTGGTATCCTTTTACTCCTCATTACCCTTGGCCCCTTCAGAGATACCTAATTGCAGTCATTTAAACACATGGAACTTTCTAGGGAGCACGAGGCTTCACACTTCACCTCATTAACCCACATGGCACCCATGAGCTGAGTTCCCACTTGAGGCACCCATGTGTTCTGCTTGATGTTCTTCAGTAGTCAGTCTCTGTCTGGTCTCTGGGAGACTGAGTTCCCTGTTGGTTTGCACAGTGCTCAGAATGTGGAAAAAGAAGAATGCAGCTGGGGGTCTCTGGGGCCATAGGCCCCTATAGGGATGGCCCATTTCCACACACCCAGGACTGCCGGGGGCATGGCATGCTCTGCCCCACCACTCTGGGGACCTTGCCCATGGACAGCTGGCTCATTGATCTCCCTAAGGCTCATGCCAGGCAAGGCCAGTCCCCCCGCCACTGCTTTCTCATTTATCTGTATTCACCAGGGAGCCTGGTTCTAATTAATTACTATCTACTCTCCAACACTCAAGAGAAAAAACCTGCTTGGGGGAGAGTGGGGGCAAACAGAAGTAGAAATTCAATCAAGATCTTCAGGTTGCAAGGCCTGGATGTTGGCAGCCACACTTCTTCCCAGAGGGTAACTGAGAAGAAAATGTCCAGCTCTGTGCAAAGCTGTGTAAGAATTTGACTTTTTTTGTGTCCCAGTGCCTAGCAGAGGGGACTCGTGGAGGTGTCTGAGAACAAGAGCCTCCACCTGGAAATAGCGCTTCTCAGGTTCAGGATTTAGGACCCACATGTTTGCCCGTCGTCCTGGGAGGGGGTGTGTGACCTTTTAGCTGCCGGAGTCCCTTCTAAAGTGATTTGGGGACTGAGCACAGTGGCTCTTAACCCTGGCTGCACTTCCCAACCACCTGTGGCATTTAAAAAAAAATTCACTTCAGTGGTTTTTAATGTATTACAGAGTTGTCAGTCACTACCATCTAATTCCAGAACATTCTCGTCACCACAAAAGAAACCCTACCCATTAGCTGTGACTTTCCATTTTGCTTTTCCTGTACCCTACTCCCCACCCATCCCTACTCCCAGCACTAGGGGCACCAGTAATCTACTTTCTATACCCATGGATTTGCCTATTCTGGGCATTTTCTATAAACAGAATCATACAGTACATGTCTAGCCCCCAATCCTGAACCTTGTGAATTGAAATAGATGAGCCTTATATGTTTAAAAACAAGCCTCAGGTGATTGAGCACAGCCACGGTTTGAGCATCCTTGGCAAGAAATGGCAAAGTGCCCTGCCCGAGGGCGCCCCATGTGCTCTAGCACATAGTAAGTGCTTAGGAAATGTGTGTTGACTGACCAAGTCCACATTCGAGAGAAATCTCTCACAGCCTAATATGCTTGAGATGTCTGCCCCCAAAGGTAGTGGTTATTCTTTACATTTGCGAATAGCTGTTTCTCCAACACTATACAGAAATCTCAGTCAAAATTCACTATAGTCTCTGTTTTCTCAAATCTGTCCATTGGATGAGTCTCAGTGACTGTTAGTGCCTCTCCGACTTGTACAGAACTGTTCCACGTGGGCTGTGGCTGGGAGCTCATGAAAGGCACTGTCCTTTCTAGAGAACTCTACAATGACAAGGGGAGTCCTAGTCACTCAGAGGAAATTAACTGAAACGGCCAGGCTGGGTTCTCATGAATGCATCAGAACCAAAGCTGGACTGACTTGGGAAAGGAGAGGAAACACAGCCTGTCACAGATGTGCAAGTTGGGAGCCCTGTGGGGTGGGAGGTGACAAGCAGGCATAACACTGCAGTGATTAGAAGACACGGGTTAGGGTCTCAGTGTGCATTGATGTCTGTGGAGTCTGTCCAACAGTCCAAGTCCTTCTCCATTTCTAAGGCCTCCTGTTTCCCAGAGGCGCCAGCCCCAGCCAGAGGACACTTGGGCTACACCTGTTTGCCTAGCGCCTCATACAGTTCTTTCATGGCACCTGCTTGGTCATTTATCACATTAGCATCTCCATCTTCTGCACTGTGAGAATACTGAGACAAGGGATCCAGGGTGACCTCTCAGTGGGTACCTGCAGAGAAAGAACAATCGGGAAGTACAGGGGGCCGTCACTGAATGTCCACATTTGGCCTACAGTTGTACAACATAGTGGGAATGGTTTGATGCAAACCCATCTGCAGCACTGGGAATACAAAGCAGAGCCCTCTGGATGGAGCAGAGAGGTATTCATGCCTTGCTTTGTTCAGCAAATCCTTTTGGAGCACCTGCAGTGTGCCAGGCTCTGTTGGGATAGAGCAGTAAATAAAATGTGACAAGTTCCTGCACGTCAGGAATTTACACTGAAGTAGGATGGGACAGAGGGTAAGAGAAGGGAGACAGACAGTCAGTGAGTTAGCAAGCACATAATAAGGTGTCAGAGAGTGATAAGTGTATAAAGAAAGATGAAACAGGTCCAGAGGATGAAGAGTGATGGAGGAGAGGAAGGAGTGGCAAGGTGGAGAGGCTAGTCTGATACACAGCATGACCGGCATGCAGTTAGTGAGCAAGCAGGCGGCCCTTCCCAAAAAAGAGAATTCCAGGCAGACAGAATAGCAAGTGCAAAAGCCTCAATACCCAACTCTGGCTCAATATAATAATAATCACCCTGGAAACTCTGAAAAAAACTCTCTAGGGTTGGACCTCACCCCAGATAGATGGAGTTAAAATCTCTGCAGTGTATGTGTGTACACATGTGTGTAAAACTCACCAGGCAGTTCTATCGTACAGGTAACTAGGATTGCAAAATATTGTACAAGAACAACAACACGGAGGGCATTGTGGCCGGAGCTGCGTGAACCTCTGGTCCAGGAGATGGAAAGATAAGTGTGGCGAGGCAGGCAGAGTTCTGTCAGGTGTTGGGGGGCCTTGAAGGCCACAGGAAAGGTCGCAGATTATTATTAGAAACCATGGAAGACCACCAGAGTGTTGGAGCAGGGTGCAGTGAGCGTCACAGTGCTCCATGGCACAGCAGCACACGTGGTCTCTGCTCTCTCCGCGGAAGTGGCAACAAAAGCTGGGGACGTGTGGGCAGCGAAGCCGTCTTCGCTCACGGAGACTGTACACATAGTTAATCCGTGTTTGTTCATGTGTCCAGAATAGACATGTTTACACACAGTATAGGCTAGAGATCTCAAAACTAGGAGTCCTCCACACTCACCACATTCTACTTTTCCCCTGGCAGTTAAGGTGAAGGAGATCAATGCATCTCTTGGTGCAGGAGCAGGGAGGGCCTCCAACTCTCTCGTTTCTTTCCGAAGAGGTGTTTTTTTAAGAACGCAAACACAATGGAACAGATGAGAAAAGTTGCAGATTACGTTTCTGACAATGCGTAATCTCCGCCTGTCCGAGTGCTGTCATTAGCAAGCCTGATTACCCTGGCAGCTCTGGTTTCTAGCTCCCCATGGACAGAAAGAAGCATGAGGAGAATTACATTGCTCGGAGGATGGGGCCAAAGGTCATTCCATGCATTGGACAGCTGGCTGTGGTCATACTGAAGTGCTGCGGCCTCAAGTGCTGCTAACAGAATAGCTGATGGCCTTGTTGTCACTTCCTTTATGCTCACTGTCTCTTACAAATTAAGCTGAAATTGTGGATTCACAGACTGAGGAAGAAAATCTCCACCTGCTTGCCCCGCTGTCCTGCATTCATTGCAAGTCCCTGGTACCACAGTGTTTGAAGGCCACATGGGTACAACTCGCTAGGTCCTGAATGGGTCCTGAGCCACAGTCACCTCGCTCTTCCGTGGGGAGGAAGAGACTGGCCCTGGGCCCATGTGCTCTTGTTGGCAACATATTAGTGGAGCATTGATCTTGCAATGCCAGTGCCAGAAAGGCAGGCACCGCAGGGTCCTCGCGCCCCAGCCACCGTTGTGTTCTCAGATACCGTGGTTCACTAAAAATGGCACTGGACTGACAGGCAGAGACTTGGTGCTTAAGCCTAGGCATGTCGCACACTAGCATCGTGGTGCTGAGCAGGTGATGAACCTTTTAGAGCTTCAGTGCACTAATCTGTGAAAGGAGATGATTCAGCTCGAACATGCTCTGATGTTTCTCCCAGCAGTATGCGTCCAGGATGGTTTGCCCACTTGGGAAAGGCCTGGGGTGTGAGTGAGCAGAGAAGGGAGGCGGTGCGGTGGTGAGGGCCATGGGCAGAGTGGACAGGCTGTGGGGTCAGAGAGAGAGGAGGTCAGCTCTCAACTCAGTCACTTTCTAACCTTGTGGCCTTGAGCAAATGATCTAACCCCGCTGAACATCCGATTCTTTATCTTCAGAATGGGATTACTGATGCCTACTCAGAAAAATTGTGCTGAGAGATACATGAGATGAGTATGATGCACCCAGTACCGTGAGAGCCTATTAAATAAAGGCTAGCTGTTACCATCGGTTACTCACTCCGTACTGGGTAATTATTTATGCCTTTGTAGTATTCGGTTAGCTTCCACTGTGATGTGGAACTCAACAGGAGACAGATTAGTTCTCTTAGCTTGGCTTTTATAGTAAATGATTCTCAATCGCCCCCAAATCTTCCCATGTAGCTCTCACCTTCCAGACTTGATCATTTGTGGTGTGAAGGGCCCTGTAATGTTGTACACACATTGGATCTGGGGTTTTTCTTTACCCCCGAAAACAGGGGGCACCTGGGCTCTGCCTGTGCTGCAGGGTACGACGCACCGAAAACTATAGCATCAACTCATGACATGGCACGGGGTTTGTATCCCAGGCACCCACTGAGATTTAAAAAAATACAGGCACCTCCCAAAGGCCTCTTTTCCCTTTGGAGAGGTTGGAATCTGACCTAAATCAAGGGGTCCAGCCCCATCTGGTGTTACCATGCACCCAGGTTATATGTACATACCATTAACTAGGCCCAAGTGGTTTCCCATATCGGGGATCAGAGTGAGACACCCCCACCTTCTTAGCTCTGGGAAACCTTTTTGCAAAGAAGCAGCTCTTAGCTTGTTTCCCCCACTTGTGCCAGCCCCCAAACCTCCTCATCTTTCCCCTCTGCAGTCCCTTGAGAAAGGTCCAGAAGTTCTGGGGAAATGGAGCACCTCTAGGCCCCCTCATGGACCATGTCAAAATGAAACCACAGGACCTGCTCATGCAGAACTCTTTGTGTCTTTAATTCGCCCTTTGGCAGACACTTGTTACAGGTCTACTATACCCAAGGGCTGTGCTCGGTCCCGGAGACAGATGCCAAGTCCTAAAAGCCCAGCTCTGCCCTCAAGGAGTTCCCAGGGTTTTGCTCAAAGACTTAGGACCTGTTCAACCCCAGGACAGGTGGGGAGAGATATCCTGAAGTTCACTGCGTAACAGCCACACTTACAGGCTTCAATGTGGCTGACAGAGCAGGGCTCCTACACTCATCATCATCGTCATTGTCGTCATCATCATTGTCAGTGTTGTCATTGTCATTTCCCAAAGTCAAAGGAATTATTTACTTTGTCAACTCAGGAGCTATCAGAAGGACAATGCTCCTGGGTTCTGTCCAGGGAGCCCACACCCCTTTGGACTGCCATGGGCCGCCAGTCCCATGCCCCAGGCTCGTGGCCTTCCATGCCCTCCCAGGTGCAGGCAGCTCTGGGAAGCAGGCAGGGGCCATGGCTTTGATCACACACACAATAACCTCAGCACTGAGGCATCCATGCTAATCACTTTTGATTACAAATGGATTAAATAGGACAGCAGCTGCGCAGGGCTGCTGAGTTTCAGGCCCGCTCAATAATGAGATGCATAGGCACAGGCTGGGAGGCTGCCATCAGCCCTGCCCAGCCCCCATCCCACCTCCTTCAGGGGCACCTTCAGGCAGGGGCACTCACTGCTCTGAGACAAGGGAAACCGAGGCAACTCACATAGGCCTTGTATTCAGCTAGCTTCAGTGGCACCATCAGCCTCATTCAAGATATCCCCTAGGGCCATGCTGCATGCCTGCCCTTTGCCAGTGGTTCAGCCATGTTCTTCCCCATTGCTGCAGGAAATGCAGCCTGTTCCCTCTGTATTCTCAGGAGGGAAGGTACAGAGACAAGGGTTAAACAGCAGCTGCTCTTCTGTGATGAGTCCTGAGTTTAACTCAGAAGCAGCCAGATCCACAAAGGGTCCTCCTGCCTCCAGTAACCATGCCCCATATCTGTTCATTTGGCTTCTCAGATATCGTAGAAATAATGTCCTCAGTAACAACCTTCTGTGTATAACAAGTATGAAAGACACTCATGACCCTCTCTGATTTTGTTTTCCCACAAAGTCTGTGAGCTGGACAGGATTTTTGGACCTCTTTCAGAAATAAGGAAGTGAAATTCAGACAGGTACAAAGGCTCTTCCGCGGTGTTTTGTGCACCCTTTCTGGATTTTTGGAGACCAGCCCAGGCTCTGTCATTCTGCCATGTAACCATCTACCGGCTCCTCTTTCCCCTCATCGGAGCATGTCCTGAGTGTATCTAGTTTCTGACGATGGCTCCATGAAAGCAGGGACCGCCTGCGTGTGTCTATTTTTGTACAGAGATTGAACCAATTTGGGGTTGTGGGGATGAGCAGCTGCCTTGGCTAAAATGCAAGGCTCAAGGGAGGGAAGGGAGATAAGAGGGGTTCAGCACCAGAGCCAAGAGAGCTTCAGGCCATCAGATGCACTACTAAACACGACCTTGAGGCATTTCATGTCAGGCCAAAAGCAGTTGAAAGAGCAGTGGGGAATCCTCTGTTTCTAATCAAACTTTCCACAGAAGAGCCATCATTTCCAAACACCTCCTGCCCACCCTTGCCCTCAGCCCGGGAAGACAAGTTGTCCACCTTGTGCTGAGGTGGCCCCTTAAAAACCAGCTGCAACAGAGCCGTGCATGGCCAAAGCCCCTTCACGCTGCCCACACTCCTCCCGTACTAAAGGGTTTCAGAGTCAGGGGCTTGGAGACAGGTAAGAGAAAGGAAGGGGCACAGAGTTGAATGCCAACCCACCCATCTATTGATGTGGTACAACAAAGTGTCCCCATTACCCATGTAAGTGGTCCAAATTGAGCCTCCCTGCATCTCTGAAAGTTCTAAGGAAGAAGAAGGCAACTCAACATTTATGAAGCGTTGACTTTTCAGACTTCTTATGGGCATGTCTCTCATCATCCAGACATCCCCGTGAGGTGGCTACTGTTACCGATCTTTTGTGGACAAGAAAACAGGCTCAAGATTAAGCTGCTAGAAAGAGTTAGCAGCTGAACTTGGGTCTGGTTGACTATGGAGCATGTGTAACCTGGCAGAGCGCATTGCCTCACCTGTATTCTCACTTCCCAGGTGAAGAAATTGAGCTCTAGAGTGATGATAAGTGACTGGGACGACATCATAGTGCTAGGTCACAATTCAGGAATTCTAACCTCAGTCTAGCCTTCTTTCACATTACAGATGGCAGGGGCCCTTCCAATTTGCAAACAATTTTCCTGCATGTGGCCCTGGAGCCTGATGTCCCATTTCTCTGAAGGGCCTTTTCCACAACTCTGTGCTTAGCAATGTCTACTCATCCTTCAGGGCCCAGCCGCATTATTGCTTTCTCGGGAAAGACTTCCTTGACCAACCCCAAATTCTCAATCAGGTGTTTCTCCATTAACTCTCTTGTCATACCCACTTTCCTCCCCCCCCGCCATTTTTCCCAACTCTGCAATCAGTGCCTTTAGGTTGGTAGCTTGAACTGGTGCAAATTCTTTGTACTATGGAGATTGGCAAATGCCTTATATCAGGGCTTTTAGTTTTTTTCCCAGGGACTCGGTTATTAAAGATTGGCCAGCACATGTCTGGTTAGTAGTAGTGACTCCTCCCCCGGCACCGTGTGCTCAGATCTGAGAGCCACATTTTGAGGGAGGCATTTATAAGCTGGATGGTGATGACATAGGAAACCATATTCAGGGAAGAAGAGTTGAAAGCACTTGGGTTACTCCACTTGGGGATGGTGGATATGACACCTGTCATCAAGTGTCTGAGGGATGGCCCATAGCAGGAGAAATGAGCAGACTGTGGTGTGTGCATGGGCAGGACTGGACAGCTCGGGGCAGAGGATGAGTCTGGAATCTTCTGAGTTTGGTATCTGGCTCTGTGTTAAGATGTGGGGTCTGGAGTAGGTTGATTAGTCCATCTGTTTCTCATCGGTTAAATAGGGTTCACATTCCCTATTTAACAGGAAGAGCAGGACGATTAAAAAAAAAATCAGTTCCTGTTCCTCAGAACTAGAGGGATGAGTTTTCGTGAGGCATTTTCAACTAAATAAAGGTAGATTTTCTAAAGACTATTGCTGGACACTGATATAGCAAGTGCCCCTTCCTCAGAGGTGTTCAAGCTGGGTGTCCATCTGTCAGAGAGGGGGATTCCTACATTGGAGGGGTGCTGGTCTGGAAAATCACACCCCAAGGTCCCTTCCATGCTAAGACCTGCAAAGCCAAGAACATGTCCCTGGGCAAGTCACTGACCAATTTTTTTGCCTCATTTCCTCCATCTGTTAAACAAGCAGGACAGCTTCCCTCCCTTCCGTTTTCCATCGTTCACTTGAGCAGTCCCATATTCGAAATCAGGACTCCCTCCATGAGACAGAGAATGGTATGACTCTCTCCCTCATCATGCCCATACTTTTTTATAATCACCTTTATTTTCCTTGAACTGAGCATGACCCTAAAGTACATTAATTTTTGGTCTTCAAAAATAATGCCGTTTCTCCAGTTACTCTTGAGTTCCATGAGGTCTAGGGCTGTTTTATTTGCTCACTGTCCTCAGAATGTAGGCTACTGGGCACCTCTGTTGGGGTGATTAAGTGAGCTCATTGTCTGAACTGTTTTTGGGTCTCGGAAGGAAAGGTATTTTACCCATCTCCTAGTTCACCAGTCCTGTTAGAATAAAGGCACTTTATTCTAACGCAGTGTTCCCTGTGACTTGGCTACAAAGAATACCTGCCATTTGCACCCAATTGGTTATAGATGGTTAATAATTAAAAGACAAATTAATAGCCAATCTCTTTTAAAAATTGCAGGTGGAAATAAGCTCTTGTGTCTTAGAATCAGGATGCTTGTGAAAACCCCATCAGGTCGAGGAAAGCCGTAAGTGCACAGAGACACTGGGCTGTGGCTCTAGGTACTCATGTGCTTTGCACTTGGCTGTGGCAAAAGTGAGCGGTTGGACGCAGCTAGGTGTGGCTTCCCCATTCTCCTGTCCCTCTTTTATCCCAGAGTTAGGCGTGCTTCACAGGGCTCTCCTTGTAGCAGTGGGTCCTTTGCTCTCCACATTATGGGCCTCTCTCCCCTCTGTTCTCAGCTACAATTCCTTAGCTTTGGAATTTCTTCTTATCAAAAGACATGGGGACTCCTGTTTGGTTTGGTTTGGTTTTTGTTTTGTTTTGTTTTCCTTTTTGGCCTGGTTAGAAGTGAAACACAGCAAGAACTATCCTGAGAATGTCTGCACAGGGGTTCTGGTGTAATTGATTGATAGTGTATACTTTCCCAAAGCTGGATTTAGTAGGAGGGGGTATACAGAGAGCAAGAGACCACTTACTCCCTGAAAGACCAATGAGAGGTGAGGGCAAAGAGCCTCCTAAAGGTACACTTAGGCTTTGCCAGCTCCTCGGTGCCGCCCAGGGCCTGCCCTCCCCTTAGGTCTTACCACACCGCCGTTGTTGCTATCATTATCCCACCTCAAGTGCCTTTAGTGATGGTTTGTGTGAAACCTGATCATGCGCTGGGTGAGTGGCAGGGCCTTCTATAACCTTTCCAAGATTCACAGGCTGTCAGATCATAAGGTGATCTTTCAGAATGCCTCATGTCAGAGGTGGGGAGTATCAAGGGCCAGGCAGAGATATAGTAACTTGCCCACAGTCACACTACCAAGTGAATTTCCAAATGTGACTGCAGAAGTGAACATCCCCTGTGGTGGGCCCTTTGTTTGTGCTATAAATAAAGGGCCTGGGCATGTGATTATTAAAGGGGCCTCAGACTCAGTTAGCAGTTACTTCCAGTCCTGCTGATGTAGCATCTGTGTTGCATTTATTTTGCTCAGTCGCAGTGGGCAGTGTATAGAGAGACAGCCCTCCACTGAGCCAGCCAGAAATTATGGGCAGATTTATCCAAAAATGGGTGGACTGTGTGAGTCAGGCACACAGGTGATTTCAGAGAGAACAAGTAAAGGAAGTGTCCTTTGGAGAAGCGGTCCGGGGAGGTACAATTCACATTTGACTGAGCCATTTTCGTGAGAAGGAAAACTCCAATTCCAGATACCTGTGAGGTGATCTTCTTGTTCTTCAGAGTGAAATTACAGGAGGCCATTTTTAGCAAACTGTAGTGGAGGTGGGACTGCATGAAACAGAAACAGATACACACGCAGCCCACCAAAGATGAGTTACTGGTGAACCAGCAGTTTCCGGAAGGCCTGTGTAGAATACAAGGGGGACAGTTTTTTAGACTTTACTTTTCGATTATAGTTTGTATTCAGCACTATTTTGTATTAGTTTGAGGTGTACACAGCACTGTGGATAGACATTCATGTCAGTTACAAAGTGTCCCCTCTGATAATTCTAGTGCCCACATGGCACTTTACATAATTATTACAAGATTATTGACTATATTCCTATGCTGTGCTTTACATCCTGATGGCCATTTTTTAACCGCCCCTGTGCACTTTGCAATCCCTTTGCCTTTCCCACCCCTTCCTTCTCCCCGCCGGCGGCCATCAACCTGCTCTCTGTGTCTATGAGTCTGTTTCTGTTTTGTTTGTTCATTTATTCCTGTCCCTTAGATTCCACATATAAGCAAAATCATAGGCTGTTTTTTTTTTTCTCTGTCTGGCTTATTTCACTTAGCATAATACCCTCTAGGTCTATCCATGCTGCTGCAAATGGTAAGATTCCATTCCTTTTTATGGCCAAGTAATATTCCATTGTATATACGTACCACAGCTTTTTTATCCACTTGACTATGGATGGGCACTTGGGCTGCTTCCATATTGTGGTGATTGTAAATACTGCTGCAGTGAACATGTGTGTGCCTTTCTCCTGAAGCTGTTTGCTTGGCCAAAGAGGACAACCTTCCCCGGTAGAAGAGACGACCATTCTTGAGTCAAGGGTATATGACTAGCTGCACTCTCCTGCTAGAAACTCCAAATAGTCTCTTGCTGCTGAAAGGAAAGAATGACGGAAGGAAGGAAAGAAGGGACAGAGGGGCAGGGGTAAATTTGGTTAGGGAGATAAGATACTCAGGACAATAAACAATATTTGCAGTATGTACAGCGTATAGTGCAGACTCTATGGTGAGTCCTTGGCCAGTCAGGATTCAGGGACAAATACTCTTTGAAAAAAGTCAATTTGAGTTCAGAGAAATTTGAGAGGGAAGAGCAAGATAGTAAGATGTTACCTTAGATGCTTATACTGCAAGGCTGCGTGGGGCTCATGGTTAGTCTGGCTCATACCTGCATGGCGGGCTATTTGGGGCACAGGTGGCAGTGGTTCCAACTTCCCTGGGTTCATGGCTGAGTCCCTGGCAGAGTAGGGAGAAAGGAAGCAACATTTCATTTCAGGATTCCTGAGGGGGTCATGGGTGCCTTAGACAGAGGACTGGACTTGTCACGATTCAAAGATAGGTTCAAATTCAGACTCTGCCACTTTTTGCCTCCATAACCCTGGGTGAGTTATTTAAACAATCTGCACCTCAGCTTGCTCAATTATAAACTTGTAAAAATAATACAGTCTTACATAGATAATGCAAAGATGGAGAGATAATAGAGTTAAATCATCTACCTGGTATAATAACAGTATGTCCTGAAAAAATCGATTATTTTTTTTCTTATAATTACCAAGAGTTCAGAGTAGGCTTTCGGGAGGAGACCTTCCCGTCTTACCTGAGGCTTACAAAAGCTGTACCTACCTACAGCTGTAAGATTCAGCCATCATTGGGTCCAGCTTGACATTATCCCTTTCAGATATTCACCTGTAGCTGTGATTAATTACTCTAGATTTGGCCCAAGGGACCCAGATTCTCAGCCAAATTGGCTACGCTGAGCTGAGGAGCACAGCTTTTGACTCCAGCACTCAGATACTCTCTGAAGCAAGCACCTTCTGACTTTTCCATTCTCTGCTGCTCAGTGAGCCTAAGGGTGTACATCAATTTCCTGAGATTCGCCAAGGATCACAGAAAGCTTTAATACTAGACTTGGAGCCAACTGCACCGATCATCTGGCCAGTCTGAGCAGAAATTCAGCAAATGATGAGAAGGAGAGACGACAGTGGATTTTCCCCAGCATCCAGCTTTGCTTGGCATATGTTCAGTGAGGGGAACCTCCTTTACTGGCCTCTCCCAGACTTTGGAAACAGCCCACTGATATGTGTGTGTGATTTCTTCATTTTGTTTGAAGGGAAGAACCTACAGCCCAAATGGTGCTCCTCAGAGGTAACGTACCTTTAGCTCCGTCCTTTCCTGGTAAATTAGTTATGCTTTCTTAAGCATGTACTTGCTGAACTTCAGATGAAGGGAGCAGACATCACTGCCTTCAGAAAGTGCAAAGTAGGAAGAGAAAGCATTTTTCTGATGATTAACTCATATGTGGCAAGTATTAAAGGCAGTTTTCATAAAATGAGGTCTGGCCATGCATCTCTTCTGCTAACTAGTAAGAGACGACTCTCTTGTCCTCTAAAGAGGTGATCTGGCTAATTCTCTTTCCCCAGGTGTATTCTGTTAGCACTGCAAACAGCTTGCTGACCTATGCAGGGGCCTTTTCTTTTTAGTAGGAGTTTTCAACATTTGTTTTTTATAGAGCTTTAAGTCAAATAGATCTTAACATGGAAATTCTATATAAAATATCAATGAAAGTTGTGTAGTTTTGGGTTAAGTGGGATTGGGGCTGGAACTCTCCACCTTAGCTCCCCTCACCAACCTCACAGTTCCCAAGACTGTTCTGTGGAAGCCAGGGCTCCTTAGGCTACAATTTGAAAACCACTGTTCTATAAATTTCCTACACATGATTCATTTCAAAGGATCAGCGCATCATAAAGAACCCGATAAAAGCTCGAATAGCGCACATTCCAAAAATAGCAGGAGGCTCATAGACTGTGATGAGTCAGCCAAACCAGGCTTCACTGCCATTCTGCCACCCACTAATTGTGTAGCCTCAGAAAGAACTTACCCTCTTCAGCCATTTTTTAACCCAAATACTTAGTAAATGGGGATATGAACTTCCATGTCACCGGCTTATGTAAGGTTTACCTTTGTCCATGTCCCACCCAACCCTATACCAGATGCTCTCCGTGAAATCCAGTTTTCTTGGCTTGGAGAACAAGGCATTTAAAAAGAATTCTACTGGGAAGTTCAAAAAGGGTGGGACAAGCTTCTGTAAGTTCACCAGGTTCAAATAAAATAAAATAAGACTCCTTTTCTCAGTGTGCTCTAGATTAGGGCATTCAGAGGCCTCTTCTTTCGTTAGGTCTCAGTAGTTGCAGCTCCAATCTGCAAGAAAGATGGAAGACATTGCCCCCCAGAAGTTGAAATAGTTGTGACTTGGACAACCACCAAATACACACACAACCATAAGTGCATGGGTCATATGTGCAGGGTTACTCATGGAATTTAAAAAGAAAAAGAAAAAAAGGTAAAAGCTCTTTTGGCTACATAACTGGGGGAATTTGTTACAGATCTCACCTGTAAATATTAGAACCCCATCATTTAACAAAAAATAAAAGAAAAATATGAGCCATCAAGACCAGGCTTGCCTGGAGTTTATTCAGTTATTATTAGTCATGTTTGTTACTCCTTGGGAAGGAGCCCAAAGCTAAGACTGGAGGTGTCAGTGGTTTCAGGTTTAACCTTTAAAAGTCCATGAGTCTGAAGGGATTTAGCAAAAGAACTCTGTGCCCAGCTAGGATGGCAGCTTCAAGTGTGCCACTTGCCCCTTAGGATGGTGGGAAGCTGACTGCTTGGCCTCCGCACCACCCACCCCAAACAGCTTGGCAGTTGGAACTAATGCCTTCTGAAGCGTCTGGTTGTTCACCCTTCACTTCAAGGTGGATGTGACTGCAGCCTCACCAGGTGGAGAGCGGGTGGAGCAATCTAAATCCTATTTGCACACCCATAATGGAAGCACAGAACAAGACCCTTGCTGCCCTCCCTTCTGCCCTTTGGATTAGGAATTCTTCCAGAAAGTATAGACAATGTCTTAGAGGTGTTTGTTTGGGGAAGGGGAGGGGAGTCGCTGCCAAAGAGGAGTTAGAGGAGACTGGAGGGAGTCTGTTCCATCTCTGTTTCATCCCTGAAGTGAAAAGACCACGCTGAGGTGCCAGAGGCGTGGGGCCAGAGAGAACATGGAATTCATTTTATAGGTGGTAAAATAGGTCTGAATAGGGCAAGTAAGCCAAGAATTAGTGAGTGGAGGCAGACCCAGGGCTAGGACATGCATTTTCTCACTCCCAGCCCAATGAGTGAGTGCCCTTTTGTACTGCAGAGTTCCATTTATCATCCTCGGGAAGGAGAAGCTCCCTGTTGGGTCCATTTTACCTCCCTTATTACAGTTTCCACAGTTCCTCCTGTGTTCCTGGTAGAGCTGTGGCTTATTCATGGACAGTGCTTTCAGAGCCTGTGGCTTGGTGGAAATCACCTTAACCCTCTTTCCTTTTCTCTATCTTACCCCCGACTTGCCTTGCAAGACTCCCTTCTGCTTTCAGAATCTCCCTGTCCCAGGTGTTAGGGTAGCTAAAACTTTCTTTGGGTTATATACATGTCATTGGGTTTGTGGTTCCTGATTTCCAGGGGATGAGTCACTTACTCTTTCTTGGCCTTAGTTTCCTTTTTGCCAAGATAGAAGGTGGGGCTAGTCGGTTTCTAAAAACCTCAATCACATATATGATTGGGTGTTTGTTCTGGCTTTCTGGGGAATTGCCTTCCACATAGGCTGTCCTGAGCACTTTTTGTGGGTTGAGGGATTGGGGTGGGATGAGGTTCAGGTTTCATCCAATAGCCAAAGAAGGAAGGAAATGATGCTTCACAAAGTAAAGAGGGAGAAAAAGACCTATTTCTTACGAAATAAGAAAGGGAAATGAGAACAGATTGAAAATGGGGATGGGGGTATATTGAGTCTTTATTTAATAAAAGTGTCTTTAAGAGCAGTTTGAAAATAGGTCATTTGTGCTCCCCAAAGCCATCTTTTCTCTGGTTCTTTACCTGTCTACCTACCTGTGTGTCCATCTGTCTACCCGTCCATCTCACACACCATCATCTGTTGCTCTAGCCCACAAGGAAGGAAATAGCTGGGAAAAGCAAATGACCCAGAGGATCCCCAGAAAAAACCAGGCTTCAGTTTGTCCAACTGCATGCCTGGGAGGCTGAGACCCTTATGGCCAGATATACAGTGTGACCCACACCCCCCTTCTGTGTCAGTGATCCCCATCAGAGACACACGTGTCCTGGGTCGGCCTGGAGCATTGGTGGAGATTTAGGAGGCCCCAGCCTACCAAGATGTGGTGTGTAATAGACCAGCATAGGGGAAACTGTGTTCCTGCGGCAGAGGAGGGCACGGAGAGAGCAACTGAGCAGCTGTCTTCTCTCCTATGGGGGAAGTTTTGGGAGCTGTAGAAGTTAGCAGGTAAGAGCCAGGCAGTTGGGGAGCGGGCAGTGCTAGGCCCAGGGAAGTCACCAGATGATGCTGGCTGCCCCTGTCTTTAAGGGTGACTGTTGGTGAGAGAGTGGGGCAACAGTGGGAGAGCAGAGTGCCTCTGCCTGGGAAGCTGAGGGCATTTCTCCTTCCTGTCACCTGCTTGGGGCGCCGCAGCTGTCTTTATCCTTCCCAACCCTCCCTCCTCCCCAACCTGCTCCTCGGGATTAGAGAGACAAAAAAAAAAAAAAAGAAGTTTTGCCAAGAGAGAAAACTGCAGCTCTTCAAAAATAGGAAGCAGGGTCATCATCCTAATATTCTACATGCAGACTGTTCCAGAGAGTAGCAGTACGTGTCAGGAATGAGAATGGCCTGAGACAGAGCCCAAGGAACACGCCTGGCTCCACCAGGGAGATGAAAGAATTTCTCTCATTCCTTTGCCTTTTAAATGTAATTCTGCCTGCCCTTCTCCCCCACACCCGCTCAACCCTCTCCCTGGTGCAGTGCAGACACTTAGCCGTCCTGGGAAAAGGCAGGACCCTTTTCATTAACTTCAGCCTGATTGAAGTCCCCAGAGCCACTGCAGATTTCATTCTCCTGCCTCCCTGGCTCAGCTCCCTCCCCACATAGCGGGGCTGCTCTGGGCAGTGACCTGTTTTCTGACAGGACAATATGAGGACAGGGTCTGGTAGGGGGCACAGTTTGGAGATGGTCTAGATCTGTGCTTTTTAGGTCAGTGGCTTTATGGAGGGACATGCTCATCTCTGCTTGCCTGTGCTTCAGTTCTCTCTGAATTCTTGAGCATGCCTCTCCCACCTCCAGGATAGAGGCCAGCAGTCAGTTGTGTCAGGGTGTCAGGGTTGGACTGGACTGAGATGGTCACTAGTGGAGGTGCCTACAGAGGGATTAGGGGTTTGGGGACCCACCTAGGCCTGTTGTTAACTAGCAGTGTGATCTTGAAGTCTCTCATCAACTTCTACAAAATAAGGACTCAGTCTGCAGTTTTAAAATTTGTTTTGGTGGCAGATTATTCATTTTCAAATGAACTTGTATACATGAAAGAGTATAAAACAGAGCTGCTTTGGTTGAAGAGAGGGAGAGGTGGACTCTGTGGAGGTCTTCTGTCTACACCACCTTTGTTCCAGTTCTGCAGCAGAGGTGGCTCCTGAGCCCTCTGGGGACACAATTATTTCTTTATCCATCCAGGGACCTCTGACTGTCTCCTTCAGGTCCTGACACTGCATAAGGATAGAAATGTCTTTTGGGGACCAGATCTAGGTGGACTGCAATTTTGAAATGTACAAGAACTTCCTGTCCTGTGTTTTGAATCCACATCTGCTCACCCTACTTCAGTGCACAGGCCAGCCCTCTCCCTTCCTGAGTGCAGCATGTGGGGACGTCTGGGAAATAATCAGTTGGAAAGGAGAGTGTTCGAGGAGCAGAGCCTGTGTTTTGCCCAAGAGCTCAGGTATTTGGTTGGAGCATGGTTAGAACCCAGAGCCAGGAGGCAGGGATTCAGGACTGGATGGTGAGGAAAGGCAGGCTTCTGCACGCTCGTCTTTAGGGATCCATTGAGAGAGGAGGTCACAGGCTTGCCTTTGGTTGTTTCCCAGGTCATATAACACCTAAAATGCACACTAGATTGTGAGTAAATTGTTCAGAATCTACAAGGCTAGGTATTCAAAATTTTAGAAGTTCCTGGATAAACTATCCTTGATACCAGCCCCCTGCTGCCCCCACCCGCCATCAGATAAGCTGTAACACATTGGAACTGCAGTGGGCCCATTGACCATTTTATTGTTTCATCCACAAGAAGAGGAGAGCTCTCTCTCTCTCTCTCTCTCTCTCTCTCTCTCTCTCTCTCTCTCTGTTCAGCCTCTTTCACTTTCATACTTTTCTTCAATTTAACCTTTGACTCCTACACTGAAGCATAAGCCAATATTCTCTCCTAAAACCTACAGCGGATAGAGAAGAGTTTGTTCCCATCTCTGATTAATTCACTCAGATATTTGAGTGCCTACTTCATGCAGGAAGTGCTCTAGGTGCTGAGTGCCACTTCCTCTTGTCACTTGGAGTATGTCATAAGCCATCTCTCACAAGTCTCTTCTGCAGGCTCCGCACGTTAGTCACGCTAGTCCTCACCGCCCCTATCAGTCATTTGACTGAAAGGTAATTATTGACTAATTGTGTGTCCAGACTCAGCAATAGTTTGAGAATTGCACAAGTTACATGAGATGGTAACTATGGTCTTGTTGGTCACCGTCTTGTTAGGTGAGAAAAAGAAAATAAAAAATACAACAGAAAAAAAAAAAACCACTTCCCTTCCTTTAAGTCAAAGAACATGTATAAAGGACCCATGGACAAAGACAACAGGAGGCAGAAGATTGAATGTGGAGAGTGGGGGGTGGGTAGGGCAGGGCAGAGTAATGGGGAGAAAATGGGGACAACTGTAATGGAACAATAAAGAATTTTAAAAAATGCATACAGCAGCACAAAACAGAACTTTAAACTACTAAGAGCTAAATTGCATGCATCTGGCTCCTTGAGAGAAGGAAAAGAGTGTCTAAGGGCTTCAGGGAGAATGAGATAGATCCTGACTTTGGTGAGCTGGGGACATTGTGAATAATGCCTTATCTCTATTTCCAGTCAAACCAGTGGATCTGGTTATTTCTCAAGTCTAAAACCACTGACATGAGAAAATAGTACATCTGATGAAATGCTCTGAACACCCTTGTGGGTGATTTGCAGTTGTGGCATCAGAACTAGGAGCAACTCGACCTTTTGGCCTTACCCTTGCTGTCTACTTGGAGAACCCCATTAAAAGGCGGTAGAAAGGTCCCTAGCCAGTGAACTCCAAGAGCCTGGAGAATCTGAGATTTGCTTCCTATGTGCTAATATATATTGGTGGCCTTGTCCTTAACAAGGTCACTCTCATAGCCATACCTCACCCCAGCCCTTCTGTTGCTCCTCCCCAACTCCATCCTAACCTGTGCTCAGCTCAAGTTAGAGGCTGAGGTTGGACTGGTATGATCTGAAGAGTGGATGGTCATTGCCAATTAAATAAAATAATGTCTGGAAGGAAGGGTCAGTGAAGGGTCATTCATAGAGACACATGTTTTACGTTACTGCCTGTTGCTCATTTGACAAGTAGTCTGGCACTCATCTCTTTGCCCTTTGCCGTGTCTCATCAGTAAATTATCTCCAGTGTGCTATCAATCAGAGGCATCGTGTTATAAAAGAAAGAGAATGAGCTTTGAGATAATATAATTTCAGGTTTAAATCCCAAATCCATGTACTACTTGTGTGACCTAGAACTTGCTATTTAACTTCTGTAAGTCTCAATTTTGCCATCCATAGAGCAGAGGTGCTTTCTATTTCATGATGGAGTTGTAAGGAGTGAAAAAGAAAAATTGTATAGAGCAGCAGTCACTGTGCTGGGCCCCCAGGGGATCGATCTTCAAAGCCCGATAGTGCCCTCCATCCCTCCTGAACATGCTGGGGCTGGCGATGAGTGGCTGCAGTTGCAAAGGGCACTGTACTGGGATTGGCGAGTCCCTTTTCCATGTTTTTGTTCTTGCAGCTGCCCCACCTGAAGTGCTTCCCTCTGCCCCCTTTCCATTGTCAACACTCAGTTCAAACTCCATCTTATGTCGGCAACCCCACCCTGAGCTTTCTTGCCTTATGTCCACAGTTTGACTCTTACATTCTACTACACTCTGCTCACATTTACATACACGCCTTATTGTTTGGCCAGATTGTAGGTTCCTTAAAGACAGGAAACTAAGTCTCATCATGTTTGGCCCTTAGCATCTAGTCAAGCACCCTTGTGGGTATTTTATTACAGAGGGGCCAAACTGGCTGTCTGTCAGAATGGTGCCACCTTCTCAAGGTACCTTCTGCATAGAGAGCTGACACTCAGGCCTGGGCATGGGGAGAAGTGTATAGCTTTTCCATTCCCCATCTCCTCTCTGCTCTATCCCAGCGTTAACACCCGGTGCCCCATCATTTTGGGCCAACTCATTCAGAGAAGTTGGAAAAGTCTAGCTGAGCTTTTCTGAAGGCTGGAGGCACTGGAACTCAGCGTGACTCCCTCTCTTTCTTGAGCCAAACAAAATATTGTTACAGCGAACATGAAATCTTTCCTATTCTTCACAAAATGCTCCCTAGGCCTAACAAAGCTAGCAGTCACACTCCCTGAATTAAAACAAGCATCTGCCCTTTTTCTCTTTGCCGCACACTTTTCCAGCATCTTTGAGCAAAAATAAAGAATGTTATTATTTCATTAATTAATCATATGAGTCTATTGAATGCTTTCTGGAGGGGATGCAAAAATACTAACACCTTAACTTTACCCTTCACTATTGATTAAACACAGAGATACCACAAATATATAAACTTGACTCTTGTGTTTTAATATTGTGCATGATAGTGTGAGGCATAAGCTATGAATTCATATATAGTATTTAGGATCAAAGTCATATGATAAAGGGAAACTGAGTCACACGTAGCTGGAGAGAGAAAAGAGTCACTTTTACTGGTCTGATTAACGAAAGAGGAAGACACCGCTGCTGCAGCAGCAGCTCCCCTAGATGAAATCCACCTTGAACTGTCTCGTCAGCTTGGGGTGTCACAGACAACTGTGACAAGAGGAAGAAAGTCAGGGACCTGCTTACCAAGGAAGTGCACACATCTATACACTCCTGTGTGAATTTACTTATAATTTCCAGGAGTCTGGATCTGCTGAGTTTCTTCCATAGAGCGTGATCCCTAATTTAAGACCTTGTGGAGCATTGGGGGCACTTATAAGAAAGGAGGGAGAGACAGTAGAGAGGGGCCATGCTGAGATGTGGGAGGCCACAGGTGAGAAGGTCTCTGAGTCGAGGTTCCCAACCCAGAATCGCTCTTACCTTTTGCGATTCTGCTCCTTTAGCTCCAGACCTGGGCTCTGGCAAGTCCAGTGCAGGGCAGTTGTCCTGGGGGTACAGTACGCAAACTTTGAGGTGTATCACTAAGGAAAATTCCTGTGTTCTTTTCTAGCTCCTTACAGCCAGTGACCTTGCAGCCAGCGACCTCAAAGGATTTCAGCCACAGGTAAGTCCCACTGACCTTTTTTCGCACTTTGGGAGAGTGAAGTGTTCCATAGTCTGGTCACGAACAAACAAAGCTGGCACCTGGGCAGAAACCCTCAGCTTGGATTCCCGGCTTCTCTGACTCCAGATGCCAGCCTTGACAGAGACCTGGTGTCTTGCCCTCTGCCTCCGGCTCCTCTCTCATCATATCATGATCAAAACCACCTTTTTCTTCTCTGTCTCTTAATATTTTGTAGTGGGGAAAATGTAGACCAAGATGCTTTCAATGTGTGGTGATAGGTGACTTAGCTTAGATAAGGACTAAACCAAGGAGGTAGAGGGTAGGGTAGGGTGGGGCTGGGGTATTTCCCTGTGTGTCTCTTTGGGGACAGAATGGGCGGCACATTTGTGGAATCTTTGTGTGTATCTGCCTTGCAGTCATTGCTCTGGCAGCCCAGTTCATCTCAGACTCTGGCAAAGGCAGATGGTTGAGCTTTGGTTAGTTTTGCTCATCTTGGTTGGTTTTGCTGATCTTGGTTAGGAAATGGTCCACTATTCTCTCTGGCCAGAATGCTGTTTGTAAGTCACTATGAATAAACCACAAGGGGGTGCAGGCAAGGGCTCTCTGGGGACCTCCTTGACAGCAGAGAAGATGGACAGTCACCCTCCATGTCTCTAGAAGGAGACTTTGTCTACATAATGCAAATGGATAAGCACCAACACGCATTCCCACCAGACAAACAGAAGTCCTTGCGTTCCGTGTGGATCTGGCACAGACAGACCATGAATCTAAAGACAGGTAAACCCTAGAATGACAGCTGTGGCAGTCTGTCCCCATTCCTGTCTGCCTTTCAATATGACCCTTTCTGTCACTCCCCAACTCAGTGCTGCTGTAAGATCCCACCATGCTGTTCCTTTGTGGGGACATACCTCTTCACTCATGACAGAGAACTTTTGGGGATAGAGCAGATAACTTTCTAATAGCAGGGGTCGCATGTATTGGGGCATGTTTTCCTCTTGAAATGTGTTTCGCATCCAGGAGCTCACTGTGCCCACACTGCATGTCTCCTATGCGGGGTATATTCTGTGAGCCCCCTTGTACTGCTGTGCAAACTGAGGACCAGACTCCTGATGAAAAGTGGCCTCAATTGACACAGAAAGCCAGGGACAAGGTTAGAGAGTGGGAAGTGCGAGGCTCCAGGGAGAGAAACAAAAGAGCAAGCCCCACCAGCGAGTCAAAGATGTAACTCCTGCAGCGTGTGGGGCATTTTGGTCACAGGTTGCCAATCCTTCTGTCCAGGATGCCGTGAGGCTTTGGAATAGGTAATCAGTCGGCCTGTGTGACAGCTATGGAAAACTGGTAATTAATTAAAGTACTTATTCACACGGTCACATAAACTTCCAGGGGAGCTCAGGGAATGTAAAACAGAAACAAAGAAAATCAACATTTACTCATATCCCACCCACCGCCATACCTACCTCACATGCCGCAGCATCCCAGCCAAAGGTTTATTCTTGTCTGAAAATTTTAAGAATAAAAGGACAAATGCTTTCTGTGATGTTGTTTTGAGGCCTAAAAAGGGTACATAGTAGAGACTGAGTTTATTAACGGAAAGGGGCGTGTGTGTGTGTGTGTGTGTGTGTGTGTGTGAACAATTTGGCATTGTTGCTTTCTGAGATGATCCTAGTCTCTCCATGTCTGTCAAACCATGTTTCTAGATTGGATTTCAACTGAATTTTTAAGAGAAGTGAAAGTAAGACATATTTGGATGCATCCACAGCACTTGAGGCCATGACCCTAGAAAGGTGGCGCCCCCGCAGCCCCCACATAAGTCCCCAGTTGCTGGCACAGATGGTTCACTCTCCTGCTTCTGCCTGACCCTTCCACGTTGCTCCATCTGTGTGTCAACCCCCGAGGCTGGAAGCAGAAATCCATATTTTTCACTCCTTAGGACTCATGTTGCTGAAGCCAGGAAGCCCTGGGAATGCTGTGGCTAGTGTGTAGTGCCCAGATCAAAGTTAATTCAATAGTATCACTCCCGAATCAGAAAGGCCTGGTTGTGTCTCCCATCAGTGCCACCCTTTGGGTGCTTTTCCAAATAGAAACAGCGTGCTGCCCACATGCTTCGGGCCACCCCTGCCTCCCAGCCCCACTGCTCCAAACTGTTGGCCTCTGCTGTTATCCTTCCCTTCTCTCTTTGGGTTTCACCTGAAACGGAGTCCCAGGCATCCTGGCGTTCACCATAATTCACGGGTTTGTCCCCTCCAGGAACTGGCAGTGACTTTCAGGGGAGGAATTCGCTGAGGACCCTTCTCAGGATCACTGTAATCAGGCTTGTCAGCTTTCACGGTCCACACTGATCACTTGCCAGTAAAAGGTTTTCTTTTCTTTTTTTTCCCTTGATGCCTGATCCTGCTGCATCCTCTTATGGAAAATTGTCATGATTTCCTCACTAATCTTTGACGACTCCCTGCTTTGAAAGTGTGGACAAGGGCAGCTCTATTGGTCTGGACCGTTCTGTCTCTTTGTCCTCCTTTTTGCTTCCAGATTGAAAGGAGGAGAGTAAAGAAGGGGTAGTGGCCTTTCTCCCCATGATTATTGGTTTGCAGAGACACTGTGTTCATGCATGGACATAAACACATGACTCTGCAGGTAGAGTCTGGTGGCGGATGCTAAGATTCTAAGATTGCCATTTGTTGTGGGAGTTCTTCCCAGCTGGTGAGCTGGGCCTCCAGACCACAGGGGATGGTACCATCTCCTAGAGTCGGGTCTGGGGCTGATAGGTGGCTACTATTTTAGCAAGTTTTAAAGGCATAAATGCAAAAGCTTCTGAAATTCACACCAAATCCACCCAGACTCTTCTCTTCCCTTTGGTTCCCCCTGAAACACCTCTCTCATTTTTCAGCATCCTGTTCTGCTTGCCTTCTGGAGAAATGGACACACTTGCATTCTTCCTTTCTGGCCTTTGGGTGATGGGAAATGACTACCCTCATTTCCCTTTGCCAGACCATCCCTCTCTACCCCCAAAAGGAGTAAAAGCAGGCATCTCATTCCCTCTCATAGAGGCCTAACAATTCTATGCTTCCCTCTCCCTGTTTCCTTTATCCCACTTCCCCCCTCATTATGAAAGCTAACTCAGGAAGGGACAAACTGGTCCAAAGGTACAGATGTCCAGTTATAAATAAATCTTGGGCATGTACATCATGGTGACTGTAGTTAATAATACTGTATGTATATAAGACACTTGCTATGAAAACAGATCTTAAAAGTACTCATCATAAAAAAATAATTTGTAACTGTGTGTGGTGATGGATATTAATTATAAAAACTTTTAAGAAATTGGGAAAGTACAACAAAAGCCATAAGAAAAAAATCTCTCTTGGATGGTCCCCAGGAATATGGAGACTGACATGTTGGGGCGTGTTGTTGCAATCTTTGCTGTACATACACATACACATAGACGGACTTTTTAAGTATTCATATCATATTTTATATGCTTTTTTCGTTGCCTTCTTTCTTGTTTGTTTGCGTGCTTCCCATGTCACTGGAAAATCTTCTAGCAGCTGGCTATTTTTGTCCGGTTGCTAGTACCATCATTTATTTACCCCTCCCCTCTTGTTAGACATTCCATTCCTTTGGCAGGCTGAGCTCTTCAGCAGCAATCCAAGGCCAATGCTAGATCCATGGCCCGCATCTAGGACACAAATAGCATCCCAGGCTTCTTGGCATTTATTTCTCCTTTGTTTCTTAGGTCCTACAAGGATGTATGTGATGGTGGCTGAAACTTTGCAGTAGTATGTGTCCACATGAGTGTGCCTGTGGACATTTGTACACATGCTTACAAGGGCCCCGGTGGAGATGTGGTGACGAAATAAACATGTGCGGCCCAAACTCAGATGCAAGTTTCACATGCCCGGCCCCTGTGCTGGGAAAGCTACCTCGCAAAGACCTGTCCCCCACTGGCTAAAGGACTTGGTCCTCTCCTACTTTCCAAGCTCTCCATTGTCTCAGAGGAAAAGATACTTCTTTCGAGAAAAAAATGAAGTTGTACTTCAAGTGTGCCTCAAGATAGAATTTTAGGGGGACAAGCGTGATAGGTATCCTATAAGGGTAGGCGTTTGTGAGGAATTTCTAAAATGTCCATTGCTGTGGTGGCCAAGGATACACTGTAGTAAAGGGTGGGAGAGAATAAATCAGGACACCCAGGAAAACGTTTTTCAGTGTGGAGAAAACAGGGCTCTCAGTTGCTGAGCTACTCTTTCATTCAAACCCTTCCAGGAGACCTTTCTGTGGGGCTTCCTGCTGTGCACACTCTGCCCCAGAATTTGACAGTCCTGCCATGTTCTGCCACTGGTGTCAGCTTTGTGACCCTAAGCACACGACTGAGTGTCTTTACTCTTCATTTTTCTTATTAAGCAAGGTTAAATCGTGCAGCGTGTCTCTTAGGTTATGTGCGGATCAAATAAGACAATGTGTGCGAAAACAGCCCAGCACAATGCCTGCTGTACGCAGGGAATTTAATTCTTTCTCCTGTTAGAGATGTTCAGGTTCAATTATTTAAGGAGAAATTGTATCCATATAAAGCAAGCAGGAAAGCCTCCCAGGTGAAGGTGTCATTATTCCATGACGGGTGAGAAGGAGGTGAGGTAATGAACTTATTCTAGGGCGGGGGAAGGCCTGGATGAAGGCCAAAATAAGGGTGGAGAGGCTTGGATATGTTCTGGAGACTTGCAGTGGTTTTAGTTTGTCTGCTTTAGAGGTGGGACGGTGGGACTTCAGTGGCCAGTGAGGTTGGTTCCAAATTGCAGAAGGTTTTAAAACTCTGGGAAAAGAGTCAAATCCTTTTTTTAAAATTAACTATGAAGTTTTCAAACTTAACAAAAGTAAGTGTAATAGAATAATAAACCTCCAATATATTATCCAACCTCTGTTGTTTATTATCCAACTTCGGTGGTACAGTTTGTTGCTAAAAAAGCTCTGACTGGTACCCCTTGCCCATTTCAGTGGTGTAAATGTCTCCACCGTGACCAAGTGTAAACTACCAGTGGTTTAACAAAGTGTGTACAAAGCCTCTGACAGTCAGCTTCCTGGAACTGGTATGACTGGCCCCGAGCACACACCACTAGGCTAGCCTCAGTGATTTATCATTTGCCAATCTCACCCCATGAATACTCCCAGCTCCTTTCACTTTAGATTTTAATCTTGGGGGGTATATTTTAAAAATCCCACTCATTATGCTATTTCACTCACAAATACTTCAGGAAGCTTCTCTAGTATATAAGGGCTTTTTAAAAAACACAACCGCAGTGCCATTATCACACCTACCAAAATTAGCAATAATTCTTTAATATGTTCTGACATCCAGTTCATGTTCAGATTCCTCTGATTATCTCAACGTGTCATCCTACAAGTTGAGTCGCTTGACTCGGGACTGAGTTTAGAATGTAGCCTCCATGGGAAGACAGCAGGAGCACTGAAGGTGGGAACGAGCCAGAACTCTGTTGTAAGAAGGTCGCACCATTGGTAGTTGGGGTGAGGAAACGAAGGGGGGGCCCCGCAGTAACCCTGAGCCATGGGCCCGTGTGAGAAGTAGGATGGAATGATGCTGGACTGGAGTTAATGGGGATGTTGCTGAGGTGACACATGCCAGGGGCGGAAGCATTGGCCCCGGCTGCTGCTTGGCTGTTGGGGGACCATAAAGAAGTGCCGGCTGAGAAGGTGCAGTGTTCTTCCCTGGCTGAAGAATGACAGTGGCACCATGTTCGAAGGAGGAGAGCTTTGTCCTCTCTCTACAACTCTTCACTTCGTTTTTCTTCAGCCCCGTAATCAGTTCTGCTCACAGATCATCGGGGGATATAATTATTTGCAAAATATCTTCAGCTCCGTGGCCTTAACTCAGAAGGTTTTAATGCAAGAGCCCCAAACTTTTGGTGAATACAAGCTACTTTTTGGGATGGCATGGCTGTGGAGTTGCTGAGTGGCCAGAATCCCCAGCTGTGCTCATCCATAATAGAAAATGCAGTGAGGCCGAGAAGGGATGGTGGCAGCAGCCTGTGGCTCCATGGTGTGCTGTGTTCCGAATGCAACAGATGGGTGCTGCCACACCAAGAAGTAGCAGGGCAGGTGGGGGACTTAGAGGCTTCTGATAGCTCCTCTCTCTTTAGTGTGAAGCTCCGGATTCCCAGGTTGCTTGTTCTCGTGGGTTGATCATGTCTTTCCAACAGAATCGCCATGACCTGACTCTACTCCAAATGGGCACCCACTGCCTACAAGTTCAGCATCACCAGTTGTAAAGATTGGGATGGAAGCTCTGGGTTTTTCAGGGCAGTCAGTGCCTGCTGAACTCAACAGGGGCCGGTGTTAGTACATGCTCACAGTGCCTTGGATTGAGTACATAAATGCTGAGGGTTTACAGAAACTGTGCTGTGTGCCAGAAAGTATTCTTGGAACTTGACATGCATGATCTCATTTAATTATTACAAGACCTTTGTGAAATCAGTAATAATACTGTATCTCCTTATTACAAGTAAGCATAAGGAAGTTATGTTCGCAAAGCCCATAGTGACAGAACTGGGATTTGAACCCAGGCAGGCAGGACCAATTTCTTTGTTCTTAACCACTTCGGTTATGCCACCTTGAACTAGAGCTTATCCCTGCGATTATGATAATTTGAACCTAGCCTTGCCACTGATAAAACCAAAACAGGCGACCTCACCTTGGCTTGTGTACATTGTATTGAGTTTTCTCACTCCTTGCCAGGCTCCAGAGGAAAGCAGTTGGTACCTCTCAGAGTAACAGACGGAACTGATGCACAGCATTTTGAATCATCCCGTCTTGTCAAGGGATTTCTGTTGTTCTCTTTCCCTTCCTTCCTAAACTCTGATGGAAGAATCGTGGTGGCGGCCACCCCTTTTACACCAGAGGAAGCTGAGTCAAGGCAGAGGGAGGCAGGTGTACTTTCTTGTCTAAGACACACAACGATGAAAAAGCAGGGGGCTTGGCTTTGAATTCACCACGTAGTGCCTACTTTGCCATTTAGGGAAGAGCCATCCCAAAGCAAGCCAGTGCATAAGGAAGTGCTGCTCCTGATGCTTGCTTACCTCCTCTCTCCCTTTCAAAACTGGAAGAGGAGAGGGAGCACCCAGGGCAGTGGTTCTCATCCTTGCCTGCAGATGGGAATTAATGGGGGAGCTTGTAAAAATTAGAGGAGTCCAGGCCTAACCCCATTGAATCAGTTTGGGTGGAGTCCAGATAGTGATGTTTTCAGAAGCTCTCCAGGATCTAAATCAACTTCATCATTTTCTAAAATAAACTAACAAACACACACACAACACTGCAGTGCAAAATGTTGAAGGAAAGACGGTACAGGGCCCCACATTCGAATAGCGTCTACCCTGCGTCAAGAATACTCCCTTGTGCTTCATTTGCCCCTGGCATATGAACCCCACACTCACCCACTTCTCAGACTTCTTACTCCTGCCCTTTCATGGAGGAGGAAACCATGGTCCAGGCTGAGGGAGCATGGCCAAGCACGGATTCTGTGAAGCCCACACCTGTGCTCATCCCCTGCTATTTCCACTCAGCCATTGAGGTTTGCCCAATATTTTAAACTAGGTAGTGATGGTGTTGGGTTCCTGGCCTCCTTTGCTTGACACCTAGATATTCTTTCTGGCCTCTAGGAGATAGCAAAAAAAATCCAGCTTTCTGACACGACTCCAATACAGAATGCATCTAACTGGCTAGCACACCTAATGCCCTTGTCTTCAGGATCCAGGTTGATCCCCACAGGTCTTTCTTGCTCAGATTCCTATTTAGTAAATCCATGCCTTTTCTCAAGGCCTTACTGCGACTTGCCTTCTGTCGGCTGCCTTGTGGCTTTGCTCTCTGATTCAACACTGTTTGGAGCACAGGCTGCAGACCAGTGCCAGCCTGTCAAGTGTGGGTTACCAGTTCACAATGAGATACATCTAGAAACAGAGAGTGTTTAGAAATGTTTATAGCAACTTGCTGTTTCCGTGATACCCGATCATGTGATCATTTTCCTACTTACTTATCTTTACAGGACTTTACCAAAGTAAAGTGGAGAGAAAACATCTGGTCATTTAGCAAAAACCATTTGAGAAGCTCTGTTCTAATTATGCAGTTCTCTAGTTTATTAAAAGGGTAGGATCTGGCCTCTTGTTTTTCTTTGCCTTCTTCTATGAGCTCATGTGAATATATTTGTTTTATGAATAATGTTTCCCCTGCCAAAAAAAAAAAAAAAAGTGGCTCCACCTGTAAAGATGTCTTTCTCGCTATTTGTAGGAAACCCACACAAAACATGGATCTTCTCTTACAATTCCTAAGGCAAACCCCTTAATTATTTTTCTTTCTGAACATGGACATCTGCGACAATAAAAGATCAGTTTTAACAAAATAATTGGCTCACGTGCCCACACATACCCAGCACTAAAACCCAAACTGACCCTATTGACTGTTCTTGCATGAAATCTACAGCTTCAGACTATAGGTGTATATTCTTTTCACTGCTGGCTTTGACGGTGGCTTTAGAGGACTTCTGGGAAGTAGGGCAGGCACGGCATTGGTCTATGCTCCCGGAGAGAGAAGTTCTCCAGGTGTTTCCAGAGTATCTGGCCTTTCAGTGGAATATTCTGAAGTTTTAATAAGTTCTCTCGGGATACTAAATCTCTTTAGAATTTAGTGAATATGTTGTTTCTCCCAAGATGTTCTGACCATTTGAGGGCTGTGTGCAGGTGGACCCAACTTAGAACAAACTCATGTGTAGACGTTCATGACAGAGACATTCATAGGTGGCAGTTGGGTGCTGGGGCAGGGCTATTCGTGTGCAGAAAGAGAGGTTTTTCCACTTCATCAAAGGAATCAACAGAAGTTATCTCTACTAGTGTATTCAAAAATAATTTAGCCTTTTAAAATCTGATTTAAGCTCAACTTTTCAGAGTAGAAGTGAAGCCAACCACTGGAGATTCACTTGGAATGCCATCGTCTTTCAACTATAGTTTTCTCATCTAAAACAAACAAGCAAACAAACAAAAAAACAAGAAACTTAGCAACCAGGGTGCAGGAGTCAATGATTTCTGTGATTCTCCTGAGATTCAAAATGTTTCATTACACTGGGATTTCATCCACTGTCTCCATGTTTCTACTTTTTGATTCTTGGTTTTCCCTACAGTCTTTCTGGTAAAAAAGTCTCAATCTGAGCTTCTTAAAAATCATCCTGTAAATCTGCTCATTTCATTGTAATTCTGCCATTGCTGTTTCATGATAAATCTCAGATATCTGTGTTTATTAGCAGGCTGAGTTACAGAGTCAGATTTCCTTGTGTCTCCATTGTAATATGATGCATAACTTTGTTCTATACATGTTTAAGTCCACGAATGACTCACATACGGAAAATGCAAATTCACAGACCACCTTTAGGACTTGAAAGTGTCTTCTTCATCATTGCTTTGGCAAGGTAGTTTCAAACCTACCTCCTGAGAAAGAAGGCCCACCTCTCCAACAAATAGGCACGTTCGCTTTTTAGGTTCTTTCCAACCTTTCTGCCTGGCTCACATTTCAGCCCTCTGGTCCCCCACCCATCTACCTAACCCCTTTCCAAGCATCTTGTACCAAACAAAAGGGATGGATTGAGAGGTGTCAAGAGACCCTCAGAGAGAGGGGCCCCTCATAGTGGAACAGCTTGCAGCTCTCAACGGCGCCTTCCAGCCATCTGCTTGCTTGTGTTGGGAGGCTGTTATCAAGTCTGCAAACAGCCTCCGCCACGGTTTTCCGGTATTTCCCTGATAATGACCATTCCCTTCCTCCCTTTCCAGCTCTGCACATGAGCCTCCTTCTCCGTCTCCCACTTTCCTCAATGTGTGTGTCAAAGCCTCTGGTAGAACCGTGGTTCCAACAGGTGTCCCAAGCCAATGACACATGAGATGAGAGAGCTTTGTGATGTCATTGTCATCTTTATCACTATATATAGTAAAAACTGATGCTCGTTTAGTAACATAACACAAATTCCTCCCTCCCTACTGTGTCCAACAACTAGCACAATTACTTTATCATTTAGGAGTTAAGAGCAGTGATTCTGGGCTCAGACTGACAGGTTCAAATCTCAGGTCTGCCCTGAACTGTGAGACGTTCAGAAGTTATTGACCTTCTTGCTCATTAGTGTAAGGATACATACCTGATGGGGTTTTGAGGAGGATTCGATATAGAGCCAAAGAACAGTGTCTGGCATCTGGTAAGCACTTCATAAATACACACTATGCTTCTTATTATTCTTAATAGTTACATAATTGAAAGTCAACATGGACCACTGAAGTCAGGGTTAGAGTAGAAATTGCAGCTCCCCAAGACAATCTGACTAGGATTTGAGATTATCAAAGAAGGAAAAAATAAATAACCTATAAACAGGAATCTAGATCTTGCCCAATCTTTCCACCAGTTTCTTTTGGACACTTGCCAGTCAAAGTGAGCAATGGCAGGCAGGCCAGCACTGTGAGAATGACCCTCGAAGAGGCCACAGCAGGACAGAGACGGACGAGAGCAGCTAAGAGATGGATAGGGACTGTTTGACAGGGAGATGAGAACACCCACAACTGCCTTCATGGATCACTTCCTTCCCTCACCATCTATGGTCCTTTCTGAATTAACATTTTGTCTCTTTCCCGTGGAGGAGGACTAGCTCGAAAGTATTAAAAATGATATTAAACACATGTACCAAGAGCTTTTCATCCACCCGAGTATCACCTCATCTGAACAACTGCCTTGGGTCCACTGATCTGAGCATAATGCTGGGCATCCACCTGGGCTCCAACTGTAGAAGAATCATCAGCACAGTGATTTACTGCCCAGAAAAGTTAGTGAGGAACTGTACCAAAGGGCACTTCCATGGGTGCTGTTCAGGAGACTGTGGGAGGGCATGGGGGTTTTGGGGGCTTATATTTGACTTTCACATCTATAAATTCCATTGTCTCTGTATGAGAAATAGACAAGAGGTGATTCAGGAGAATGTGGGTTCTGGGTTCTGTGGACCACAAGACTGAGATGGTACCTACAAATAGGAGCCATCCCTGCCACAGGACTCTTGACTCCAGTAAGCAGTCCATCCCCACATGTGGACAGGGCGAGTTATGGGAATGAGAAGTCCATGCCCCCAAAGCCAGACTTGATTCTACCGTGGGAAAATACGGCTGGTGAAACTTGGCTTTCTTGCCCTTCTTCTGGGTTGGAACAGAAATGCCGAAGTGAGGGATGGTGGTGGGGGAATGAGCATTGTGTTAAAAAAAAAAATCTGTGTGCTTCCAGCAAAAAAGTAGATGCTCCGTAACTATTTGTAGAGCCCTTCCTAGGGACGCCTGTATCCTGGGGTGAAAATGGATCTCCCAAACAAAAATGCATGTATGCAAACTCTACTTCCCTTGTGCTTTCTGATCTTATGGTTTTAATGAAGATGTCTTTATAACTTGTCCCACTTTTGGAGCTAACAAGTTTTGTGAACCTTTTTCAGGGCAACCAAATCTTTAGGTTTCTGTGTCTTTCACTGTTATTTTATGGTTTTTACAGTAGGTATATTCAAGTACCTCTGGAAATGGGGTGAGAAATACACAGCTTTGAATTAAATCAGAGTTTGTTTCACCTGCTTCCAACCTACTGCATTACTGGCATCCCTCGAAAGGCGACTGAGGCACGGGGATGAAGTGGGGGGATGTTGTAAAAAGAAACGCCTGTGAAATCTCAGCCTGCAGGCGTCTGGAGAGACAGCGTGTTTTATTCTTGATAAACTCCAGCAGAAAAGAGCAATCAGCTACATGGGAGCCGGACAAATTAAATGGCTGAGTATTATTTCAAAGGAGAGCTTGGGCAGCATCAGAAATCCCCCATCAGCTGTAATAACACCAATTACTTCGCCAATTGTAGATTCCATCGTGATGTGTTTAGTGCAATCAGGCATCGGACTCTTGCGGGGGCCTGATGGGTTTTGTTTACTCTGAATGTGCATTTGTAGAGAATCTTTTGCACCCAAAGGCTGAGAGCTCTGAGCTGCCTCCTCTCTGTCCAGATTCAAACACAGCTGAGGGAGATTATTTTTGATATGGAAGCAGGAGCAGGCTGGGCAGGCTGGACCCAGTGTCCCTCTCACTGGACAATGCCCAGGATTTAAATACAAAGAGCACAGCTGGGTGTGGTAGTTCTTAGTGATGTAGTGATTTCCAGAAAACCCCTCTGTAGATTCCCCAACTACTAAATAAATATATATTTCTGACTACGAGCAGGGCTTCTTGGCAGGTTGGAGCATCGGACAGATCACCATTAAACAATAATCACAAACACGAAGCTCTGGGAGGAGAGAACACGCCAAGAGTTCATTAAGCCTTAAATACTGACAAATGGGGTGGGGGTGCAGGGGCTTCCATTGTCTCCCTTTGTGAACCATTTGGTCGGATGGCAAACGTACGAGTCATTTTGAATATGGGGAGAGATCATAAGAGAGGAAGATGTCCCTCCTCCCCCCAACATTGTAGCAGGGAAAGGAAAATTTGGAGAGTGTACAGGAACATTCATTTTCTGTTTACATTTGGCTCCGTGGAAATTAATGGGTGTGTGGCTCTGGCTACGTGGAGGAGTTAGCTGTGATTCTCCATTAACACTCTCAATTGAGGAAGGCGCTAATCATGGGCGTTTACTGAGCGCTCGGCCCGACTGACAGCTGGAGTGGAAGCTGTATCTGTGGCTGCTGGGCACCCAGACGAAGAGTTAAAGGCTGATTTGATTCCACTTGTGCTCAGCTGTCATCTGAGGCCAGAGCCTGGAGGACAATGGGAAGCTATTCTCTTCCCTCTGCTTTGTGACAAGCAACCTTTGTGTCATCGCATTTTTTTTAACCTGCCTCCTCGTCCTTGGGGGAGCCCGGGATAAAGCCCCTTTGCCTGGGGAAGAAAGGATGCTTCTGAATTCAAAGGCAGCTGCCAGTACCTCTGAGTGAGTGCTCATTGGCTCACAGCCCTCCCTTCCAACTGCTGCTGACTCCCTGTCCACCCATGTCAGGGCAGGTCCTGTTTGAGACAGGAAGTTAGACATGAGATCAGGTGGGGACAGGGCATAGGTCCGCAGTGTATCAGGTTAGTGTGGCGGGGCTCATGCAGTGGGCTTCAGCAGCCTTGCACCTAATTCATTTCAGGAGTGGGTGTGTGTGTGTATGTGTGCGTACACGGGTATGTATGTACACGTGTTTGTTTCCCCTGAAAGACGCACTCCAGCCAGTGCATTTAGTTTGACACCAGCCATTCTGCAGGCGGCAGCTGTTCAGATAACGTTTCTGGCTCTCAGATAAGAGGCAGAGCTTGTCTCCTGCAAACCCCCGGGGACAGCAATGGCCCTCAGAAATCACCAGATAACATTAGAAGCATTAAATGGAGGTGAGGGCATCAAATCATACCATGTGTGCTCGGCATCAGGAGCTCCACCACCAGTGGCAAAGGGAGCTGCCACCTCTGGCCTCCTCGTCAGCATGACTTAGACAGTATTCAGGGATCTCTTGACTCTGGGGAAATTCATGTGTTCACACATGACCTCAGAGGACAGCTATGGCTTGGTGACACAGCCCCACCATGAGCAGGGGTGGTGTTCCAAGTTGCATTCATCAAAAGCGGTCTCAGTGAGCTGTGATTGTGTGTCTGCCCCCTCGAGACCAGATCTTAGAATCACTGATGGAGCTCAGCCATGAAAATGAACTTGCTTCTTGCTGCAAATACTCTTCCCCATCTTCCTCTATAATATCTTTTTTAAGAATACATAGGCAATAAACAATCCAGTGTTTTAAGAAACATGGCCCTTGTGCCAAACTTAATGATTTCACTTTCCTGAAATATCTATGAGTCTAGATTAGCTAATCAGGGTTTCTGTGAATTAAGTGCATCTCCACCGATATGGGACCATCTACCAAAAGTTATGGCCACAGAGACTCTTTAAGAAGATATTTATTCCTTGCCTTGCAGAATGCAGAGGGTCATCCTCTAAGTCCATTGACAGCATACAAAGCAATAAAAACAGCTTATATTTATGTAGCAGTTTTGTATACCTTCTTGTACGTGGTGAGCACCTGAAACATGAAACAGGCGAGGATAATTAACTGCGTTTTACAGAAGAAAAAGTAGAGACTGAGGCAGATTAAACGATTTGCCCGATGTCCTCGATAGTTCAGTGGTAAAGTGACAACAGAGATTCACTAAGACCTTCAGACTCTAAAGCCCCTCTCCCTTTGTTCTTTGCTCTCTAGTCCACAGGTTGTAAGGCAGCAGGGTGGCTGGTATTGTGTCTGGGCAGCATCTCTATACATTTTTGCTTTACCTATAGAAGAGATTGAGAATTTCTCCTAAATTAATTGTTCCCTAAAGGAAAACTAGAACCAATGGGAGTTGGTTGAAGAGGCCGACTTCCAGTTTATTTGGGAAGTGTTTCCCAGCAATGGAAACCTGCTCCGATGAGCCTTGTTAGCCCCCAGTCTCTGGATGCTTTTGAGTGGCATCTGAAGGGAAGGAGTATAGCAGCAGGATCTCTGCAGGTGCAGGTATAAGACCTGAAAATGAATCTCAACTTCGGTACTTGTTAGTTCTGTGACCTTGTTGAAGTTTGATAACCTCTCTGAGCCTCGGTTTTCCCATGCATGCAATGGATCTTACACCTGATCTCACCTGGTGTAAGAATGATTAAGGATGGATATAAGGGACCTAGTGCTTTGCCTGGAACCACATACTTTCTCAATAAATGTGTAAGACCTCTCCAGCTTGGCATTTCTCCAAGTCACTGCATCCCATGTGTCTCCATGTTTCCCTGCTCTGCCTTGTAAGCAAACACCCTCGGCCCAGCAAGTCCTTCCAATGGCAGCATTTGGTCCCAATAAAGAACCTTTTAAAACTCACTGTAGATTCAGAAACCAGAAAGAGTAGGCAAGGGCGGGAGGAATGGGGACAGGAGACTTTGCTTGGGGCGATGGGTACACAATGCACTGTGCAGATGATGTGTTTTTGAATTGTACGCTTGCAACCTGTATGGTTTTGTGAACCGATGTGATCCCAATAAATTCAATAGAAAGAAAAAAGAAAAGAAAAAGGTTATTGGGAAATGGAACTGGAATCTCCTCAGCAACTCTGAGTAATTCACAACTATGCCATTAGGAAAATAGTTTTTCTGTTTGCCAAAAGATGATACATCCTCTTGTTCATATAAAACTCCTTCCAGCCCATTACACTAGACCCTGCTGGCATCTCAGAGAGGTCTTTCCAAAAATAAATGACCTGGGTAATCTGAGCCTCTCAGTGTGTCATGAGTGCAGTGCCTACCTAGGTGTGTGTCTCAGCTTCCTTATGGCCTCAGATGTCTGTTTAGCACAAGTGGAATCAAATCAGCCTTGAGCTTTCCATTGGAACCTTCAGCAGCCACAGATGCAGCTGCCAGTCATGCCGTGTCTCAGTTTCTTTAGGTACCAAATAGAGGGGTGTGCTTGAATGATGTCTAAGAAGCCTTCCAGCTCTGGTATTTATCCTTTTCCATTCCATTTCATTTCATCCCATTCCTGTAGAGATCAGACTTCTAGAGGCTATAAAGAATATAAATGAAGGTTTTTAAGAATAGACATAACTCTTCCATAGCTCACTGCTTGGGGCATCGACTACTTAAATATTTATTTACTCTTGTCTAAGATGTTCCTCAACCTACTTGTATCAAAGCCTTCCACTTGCATTTTTTTATGCTTTCATATTTTTCCTAGTTGGATGGTGTACTTCTATATTCCTGTATCAAAGTGGTTTTAATTTAAAATAAAACGAGAGTGGCTAGAATTTGTGGCCCTCTGGTCTATACAGATGCCTTCCACAGGAAGAGCCCTATCACCTTTCAGGTATATCCAGTTCCTCCTTACCTTCAGCACCCATGAAATATATGGAGAAAACCTCATCTTAGGGAGTTTCATGAGCTTGGCAATCACTTCTTTTGAAAGATTACTGGACTGAACCTGTTACTATTATCTTTGTTATTAATTAAAAGGAACCTACCGCTCTCTTTGATGTCACACATAAATGCCAGCTTTCTTAAGCCCCAAAGAGCTTCTCATTGAGCCCCTCCAAGTGACCTTCTAATTCCTGTGAAGGATCTGCTCACACTGAACTTAGCAGAAACCCAAGCTTGCAGCATGCTCTCAGGAATGCTTGTCAAAGGAATGAATACATTGGTGAATGAGTGAGCAGTGTTACCATGTGCTGTTTGGGAAGAATGTGGAGTTTGGGGGAGAGGTAGAATTGAGTGTGAATTTTGCTCTTTATTTTAGTGGGTGTATGATCTTGAGAAAATCACTTAACTTCGGTTTTCTCCTTTGTCGAGGGGGGACATGAACTCCCTTTGAGTGTTACTGGAAGGGTTAGAAACGATCGATGTAAAGTGCCTGATATAAGGTAGGTGCCCATTAAAAGGAGGCTTTTTAAGTCTCTTACCTCACGCAGTGCCCAACGCCCAGTGGGCCTTTAGGAAGTGTTTGATGACTGAAGGGAGCCCAGCACCATTCATCTGAGGCCACAAGTCATTCACACACAGAAATTACACCTCCTTCATCTAAGGGGCTGCTGCTCTCAGCTGGGGAAGTCCCCAGTCTCCTGGTTGGCACATCAGTCCAGCCAACCAGGTGTGTACAGCTCTCTCTGGCTACTCTGAGCATGAAAAAGATTACCTGGGAATTCTTTTCTTGACTAGACACGCCTTCCTTTAGGGTAGAAAAAGCTACACAGAAAATGACATGACAGAACAGAGGGCTTTCCCCTGTTCTCAGCTGGGTTCAAGTGGTGGAAAAGCACAGAGGAATGTGCACAGGCCGAGGCCAAGGGCTGTGGCAGGTCTTTACGATAAGAAGCCAGGAACAAGCCCTGGGTAGGATCAGTTATGTTAGGGTGAGCAACCGGAGTGGGTAGAATTTTCTGACCACTGACTACAGAAGGCACAGGCAGAAAATAGAACTGTTTGCAGGATGCTCAGGGCTTATCCAAGCAGGGGCAGAACTGAAGGGAGTCAAAGACGTAAACAGGGGTGGTCAAACCAAGATCACATAGAGGAGTGGCACAAGGACATCCAATCATGAGTACCAGGAACTCAGGCTCCAGGACACAAGGGCTGGGTAGGAGGAAAATAAAGGTACTCAGGTGCAAGGCAGTAAAGCCGAACTAGGAAAGATCTGGACCAAAAAGTAAGAAATACTGTTTTCGGGGCCCAGATAAGGAATTTACCCATTAGAGGAATGTCCAGCCTTCAACCCAGATGGAAGGCAACCCAACCACCCCTTTTCCCTTGGACTAGTCCAGGGAACTGGTCCTACTCTGCCAGGAAAGTAGATCAATTTCTGTACCAAGCTGCCATTGAATCAAGTTGTCCAGCCTGCATCCATGCCCTTCAGTTGGTGAGAAGTAGAGTGAATACAACTCAAACCCAGGGTTTCATACCCTGTGAGCCAGTTAGCTCTGCCAATGTGAAGGTGCATTCTTAACAGCTCATCAGATGTCACATATGGGCCACTTTGTTCTGGTCAGTGCTTGGGGGAAACCTTTTTAAAGAATCCCAAGAAGTAGTGCTTTAAAGTTGATGTCGTTCTCTCTATCCTTTAGCTAAAGATTTCTCTTCCCTGAAGTCTTATAAATTGAATTGGTACCAAAAGGAATAGACTTCCCATTGGTGCAAAATAAAAAGTTATATAGCAGCAGATAAAGGAGCTTTGTGCTTTTATTAAAACGGTGACAATCAGCCTCTTCATTTCCTCAGACTTACCTTGTCTACTCAAGGCCTGATGCCCCTCTGTTTTGATGATCCCTTGTGTGAACTTTTATGAGCAGTGACTGTCATTGACATGGCCACTGAAGATTAATGACATTGATGCCACTGACAGCTTACCCAGAGGTTTGGAGCATAGGAGCAGACTGAGAGTAAATTGGCGGTTCAAGGAAAAGGTACAAAGGAAGAGGGTCTAGAAATAGTTGACAGCTGATCCTTCCTGGGGGTCAAGTCAGTTAATACCTTTAATTCTAAGACCTCTTCTTGAGGACTAGAGAGGTGGCTTGATCTGTGTCCCAAGTAGGGCCTGCCAATTCTCTCCCAGAGTGTAAGGTGCACTGCCAACACACCTGACCCCTCACCAGCAAGTGGAAGCTTCTGCCTCATATTTATACACACATATATACATATATATCCATATATACATGTATATATACACATATATACATACATATTTTGGAAGAAAAATATCTAATTTTATTTACCTCTAGACCTTAATTGATGTAAAAGTTGATTATCTTCCCAAACTTTGTTTTTCCCCTGTTATTTTAAAAACTACAGCCCTCCCACCGTTTTTCCCCTTCAGCATTTCAAAAGAGAGATAAATAACTTTGCTGATATTTCCAGGGTTTCTCTGATCTTTTCACTAATCTCCAGGGACAGTAGTAGGCCCATGTGGCTTTAAAAAAGTTTCATTTTCTTGCCAAACTAGAAGGAGAAGAATCAAAAGAGGAAGTTAACTTTGTACTGAGATGTTTATTCTTCCTCTAAAAGAGTACAAGCTATCATCAAAGCCTTATTTGCCATCCCTATTCAAGCCTGTCCTAAAACCAGTAAACAGCCAAAAAAAAAAAAAAAAACCCAAACAAACCAACAATAGTTGATCGAGATGCTCAGACCATTGTCTGCTGCAGAGACCTACCTGAGAACATCACTAAACAGGGGGAGGGGTACAGGGTCTCCCAGATGTAAATGCACTAACCAGCCTCTTAAAAGAGCTGCCACTGAGATTCTCATTTGTTACATTCTGCTGTGAGGGTCTCAGCAGATTGCTAAATTAAACTGCTGAGATGGCACCTTTTGATACACAGTTAACCCAGGACAGACTTCATATCTATATGTCTAGGTTCACACAGAAGGGACAGGTAAAGGTCATGGTAAACGTGGGTGTTGACAATTCATTGCCATCTATGTGGAGAAGCCCGGTTCCACGGCTTTGACAAATAAGTGACCATTAGAAATTCTTCTGGAAATTTGATTTCTCTGAAAACGTTCTCCCTTTTAATTGAATAGTATAGTTTTCCCAACATTCAGTGGAGGATTTGTCATTTTATGTGTTTTTATTTCAGTAGTAATAGATCTTTACATAAAAAGTAGGATGAGAACACCTTTGTAAAATGCAGAGGGGCTATTAATTCCGTGCATTATTAGTTTGTTCTGCATCCTGGGCTTTTCTCCGTCTAAGAGGTTATCCTGTTTTTCTCTGCCTGGTAAAGAAACTTCAGCAGGTGGGAAGCCATTTCCACAGGGATCTTCTTAGAGGTCAAAAAATGGAGCATTCTGAGATATTTGTGAACATCCTATTAAAATAATATATCGTCCTTCTTATTGGGAGAAATAGGCCTGTATTTCTCTATTTTTTAATTTTTTTCATGAATGGACTTTATTTCTTTTTTTTTTTTTAATTTAGAGGATCCTCAAAGTAGCCTAAGCAAACAGGTAGCAGAAAAGAGGCGAAAAGTCAACCTGCAGACTATAACTTATCCAGCTTCTCTTACATTTGGGGTTTGCATGGTCTTCCGACTTTAAGTATAGGATTCCTAGCAAATACAAAATGCTAAAATGTTTGTCAAGAAAGAGAGGCACGTCACCACAAAGGAAATAAAACGCACTGTAAACACTCATCTATTTGATCATCTGTGGTTAATCTGCATTTTAATTACACATATTTAGTCAGCAAATTGTATTAAGTGCCTCCTGTTTGTCCAGCATTCGAGGAAACTGGTTTGAGAAGTAGACCTTCAGTCGAATAGAGTCTTGATTTATTTGTTTTCTTTCCTTAGATTTAGTTCTTGGGTAGAAATGTTCAACCCCCTTGTGTTTTCTTTACAGATGTGAAGACAGTTTTATGTAATAGGAATACACAGGGACCTGTCAGACCACAGGGTGTTCTGAAGCAGAGGAGAATGAGTCAGATCTTGAAGACGGAGCGGGATGTTGATGGAGAAGGAAGAGAGAGCTGAGGAGGAGAGAATTTATAACAAACACGTTTTATCCACTCTGGGCCAGACACTGCGGTAGACTTTTTATATTACAATATAGTCTCTGGCACCATGAAGCAGAGATAGGTATTAATACCAAGGCCAGAGAAAGACATTAAATAAGTAAGCACACATATAGTCTTATTTTTACTACTCCTTGCTGTGTACATCATTATCTTTTTCCTCATAATCCCCTTCTCTCTACCTGCCTTCCTCCTACCCATCCCCTGTGAGCGTAAGACAAGAGTGGACTCGATTGGGCCTCGTTATAACCCAGTCTCGCCTGGAGTAGAAGACAGCCTCTGACGTCATCACGAGTAGGTTTGCTCCTCTGGAGCGAGCCAAGGCCATGGTGACCGCACCGTTAATGCAGGCTGCACATGCCCTGTTTCTGAGAGAAGTGAGGTGTTTGAGGCCTCAGTGATCCCAACTGGCTGCAAATACTTATCAGATTTCCTGGACTGTAGCTTAGGCTTTCATTTTTTTTTCCCTTTCCCTGTTTATGGGACTGTTTCAGAGTCCCACTTCAGAAATACCCAGAGATCTTGGTTCTATATAATGGGGGCATTTTCCCCTTCTTTAGGTCACATGTCTTTTCACAGAGATTTTTGTCTTGGACGTCTTGAGATGAGAACTGTAAAAGACATTATTTCTGAACATTGCTTTTCATTTTCTCAAAGGAGTTTGCACATGATCGACAGACATATTAATCAAACCCACCTACGAGATGAGAATCCCAGACTCAGAGCTAAAGGGAGGGAAGGCCCTGGGTACTCCAGGATGAGAAGAAACAGCAGGAACTAAGCTCAAATGTCTCATAAAATGAATCCTGAATAATCCTTTTACATTTAAACATTTTGACAGATTTTAGGCATGAGCGGGAGTGAGGAGTTTACACAGAGCCCAAATTATCTTCAAATTGTTTATGTGCTATTAAAGGGCTGAAGGAAAACAAAACAAAAGTCTACTGGCTTTTCACAACAGACAAGAAGTCGTGTGCACGAAGACCTAGCTGTTTTGTCAGTGTGAGTTCCACACCCGCCCAAATTTTGTTCTAATCGGGAACTTTAGGGCTGGTCATGTACAGGAATTAAGGGTGGGAGGCAAAATGTCTTCAGAGGACTTACATGGACTTTCGAGTGGGTGCACACAGGTGCAGACGGCACTGAAATAATGTCACTTTGCACGTGTACATAGTTTTAGGCCTTTCAAGACATGTTTATATGTGTCATGTAGAATGTTAGCTGTAAAAGAGGCTCTATCTGACTTGATCTTGCAGCCGATTCAAGAATTCAGTCAGGCTTACCTACTGGATCATCTCCTCTCCGCTTGAGTGTTTCCAGGGATGGAGAGCTTCCTCTTGGACCAGACATCTTCTTTTGTGGCTAGATAGCTTTTATCATTTGGAAATTAGTCTCTATATCGAGTTCAAATCTATGTCACTGAAATCCCTATCTCCTGATTCTATAGCAGCTCCAACACCCCTTTTCTTCCTCATCCACACAATAATTTTGCAAACTGTTTGAAAGCAGTTATCAAGGCTCCCCTAAATTTTCGTATCTCCCAGCTACACACCTCCTGTTTTCTCTGTCAAGCCTTACATAATACAGTGTCCATCCCCCCTCAGCGTCATTCCCTTTTCCCTAGAACCGACATTCCTGGTATCTCCATGGGTCTAAGGAAGGTCCTCAGAATTTGACATAGTATTCTAAATGTGCCCTGACCAGTGTGGTGTAATTGTTAGCAGTATCCATGGACATTTCCTACTTCAAATTCTGCCATCTGGGATTACGGTGACTATTTTAGAAGCCACTGGCAGCCCAGGAAGAGCTTGTGGTCAGATGACATCATCAACCCTTTTCTCCAAACAACTTGGAGTCATTTCTCTCCATTCCACTCCTTCTCATATCCTTAAAAACAAACAAAATACCTAAGTGAAAAGTCTGGGTAATTAGAACAGAGGCTATTACCTCAATTAAAAAATATTAGATAACATTTCCTGACTGCTTACTAAAGGCCGGGCATTGGCACGGTCCTAAGCACCCTTCCTATATTAACTTGCCAAATCCTCATAATGACCCCTGAGGTAGGTTCTATGAATGTTCCATTTGAGAGATGTAGAACCTCAGCCATGGAGAGGGTCAGTAATTTGTTCAAGTTCACACACCTTTAACTGGGAGAGGTGAGAATCAAACAGACTCTCTGGCCCAGAGCCTTCATCCTGCTTTCTAATCTTGCACAGTCGGGGGTCAACAGGGATAGACCCTCAGTCTCCTGGCTGCTAGCTCAGCGTGGTTTCCTCATCCCAACGTGGCCTTCCTGTAGTAGCAAAATGTCTCTCACTTCTGTTCCTCCTATAAGATGCTTTGTTTGTTTGTTCTTTCCAAATTGAGGCTCATGATCCATTAGAAGACTGTGAATTTAATTGCGTGGGTTACTACTAAAAGAAGGAGGGAGGGGAAAACGGAGGGAGAAAGGGGAGAAGAGGGAGGGAGTGAGGTCACAATGCATCATTCTTAGTATTTTGTTTCATAAAACTCATGTCATTGTGTGTGGAATACACACTGGTATGTGTGTACAGAGTTAGGGTGAAAAATTCATCTCTTACTATTTCTTAGGGTCAAAGCAGATTGCGAGTTGCTGCCTTATATATTGTATGTCCCCACCTTTGTTCCTTCCTTTAAGCAGAGATTTTAGGGTACCCCAAAGTTTCAGAACTCCCTCTTAATCTGCAGCCAGTGAGAGCATGACCTGCAACTAGGCAGAAAGTTTAAGCAAAGAACCTTAGAGAAAAAAGAGGTTATTGAAGGCTAACATAAAAAAAATTAAAAAGCTGTTCCAATTACAGTCGAGTTTCCACTGAGCCTCATAGATTCCTAACTCCTCACCTCAAGCCAGTCACTTCCTCTCTCCCTAAGCTCTTTGCCAGAACCAGCTAGAGAATTCAGGAAATGCTACCCTCTTTTTCTTTGTGAAGCTTGGCAAAACGACTTCAATGTAGCCATCCATGCAAGAAGCAATTGTAAATATAAATCTGTTTTACTTATTCCTCCCAGAGGAGACTTACAGTTTGCCTCCCTAGTGAACAGGGAATACCTCGACTTGTGCTCCTGGGGATCTTGCTTGGATCATGCTTTTCTTTTTACCCCTCAGTGAAGCGATGCCCTTGCTTGGGGTAGTAACATTGAACTTGGTGGATTGGTGTGAAGTTTCATTTGCATGCTGAAAAGCCCTCCTTGGTGCTCAGTTAAAAGTCATTACGTAAGGAGGAAAAGAAAACTATTATGTGGATTAATTACAGGCATGTAGAATGTCTGTCCGTCATGTCCCTGTGATGTGTAGATTGTAGACTGAAAAATAGCCGTTTTCCATGGTTATTTCCAGAATCATCTTAGGCTTTTGGAAAAAGGCATTCTCCCATTTTATTCAATGAAATTATGTCTAAGAATGAGGCAAGTACAGTATAAAAATCTCCAGGAATCAACAAAGGACCGTCAAGAAAATCTAAATAGATTTTAGCTGTTGAGAACTGAAGACCACTTAGGCGCAGCTCACTGTTGTAAACATAACTGAAAACTGTGATTTCATATCAAATGTTTTGGGTAAAAGTCTTTAAAGAAGTTACTGAGAACTTTGAAAAATTAAGACCAGCAGAAAGTACCATGACTTTTGAATGTGTCCTTCTCTGCGTGTGGTCCTCAAATGTCTCACATATTAGGCATTCAGACAGTGTTCGGTCTTCTCTGTTGGACGATTGTCAGTGGACTATAAAATGGCAGTAACCTTTGACAGAGTGAGATGGCTGTCCGAGGTGCCACAGCGAGTCCTTGGAGAAGGACCCACACATGAGTGCTCTTTCCACAACCCCATGCTGCCTCCAAGTGGGAAGGTAGCAGTGGTGTTAGGGTGGAGTTTCTTCATAAATTACCATCTTTCCCTCCACCCGGGCAAGTACCTAAGAATCTTAGGGTGGCTTATAAATTTAACAATGTAGTGTTCAGCATATAATTGGAAAACTAAATGACTTCTCTCCAGGGAAACTAAAATATTTAATTTTATTTATTTCAGCCAAAGAGAAAAAACACTTTGGATGCCTTATAAGCTGTGTATTAATATCAAGTAGCAAATCCAAAGACCTATTTAAAGGAGATTTGATATAATACTTAACATAATGGCGAGGTCAACATCAGTTTCCAATTCCTCTCTGCCCATCATACCCTCCCTACACACATTCCATGATGTGAGCATCTCACTCCATCAGTGAAAGGGTTGGAGAGGATCATACACTCCCAGCAGGGCTTTGTGGATATTATATACTTGTAACATTTGATCCTCTTCATATTGCAGATTGTCACTTCCCTGTTCTGGTGGGCAAGAGGAGGAGGATGGAATGGGGAAGGTGGTGGGGACCAGGGTCCCAGCACACAGAGTCTCTGAATGGGAGTTGGAGGTATCTGGGAAGCTCATTCTTCTGACTTTCCATCTAATGAAGAACTGTCGGTTGACATAAGCATATTCTCCCTCTTCTAAAATGTCCAGTAGTTTCTTCCTTTCTGAACAATCCTGATTTTCAGAAAAACACTTTATGTTTAACTGAAACCTTTCTACTAGTGACTTCCCCCCATCAGCCTCTTTCCGCTCACTAGAACTACACATCCAGTGTAAGTCTATTACTTCTTTCGTGCCTTGGCCCTTGATGTATTTGAAGAGAACTGTCATTCCTGATCCCCCCCATTCTACATCCACGTTTTGATTCTCCAGGCTGAGTACTCACATTCTTCCTCCCGGTACATCGTACTGTTTTCATTGCCATCCTGATTTGGGTTTCTCTTCATCTGCTCCTGTTTGTCAATGCCCTCACTCAATACTCTTCGGTTACAGATATTCAGGCAGCCATCAATCTGCCCAGCTGTACCATCACACACATGCAAGGTTCTATCAAAACTGTGAGGCTTTATCAGAAATGTTTACCCAGCTGTCGCCCAGAGCGTGTTGGCTCACTCCTGTTGGGACTTTGCTTCTGGGTGGGCAGCTGTGCACTCCTAACTTTTGATTTTCTGTCTTGCTGCAGAAAAGTGCTGGAGAGGTTGAGATTGTGCTTGAGCTGCAGACTTGCTGCATTTTCCTGCTTTCAAGTTGTATAAGGTCCATTTGGGGCCGCTAACAACCCAAATTGTTGAGTTATGTCCCGGTCTGTGGCCATGAAACTCACTGTGGGCTGTTTCCTATCACACGCTGTGAGCTAACGCCTTGGGGCATCACTGTGTTTGAGAAAGAACAGTCTGAGACTTTCTGTATATGAGAAAGGGCGAGAATCTAAAGCTTTTGTGAAGACAATATGGTGCTCCTATTGAGCCATGTGAGTTGAACATATGGAGGCTCTGAGAGAAAGAAAAAAGTCTGCCCTTTGTAGCGACCCGGGGCTCATGAGAAGGTGTGTTACAAATCCGTATTCCTCCCAGCATGTGGCCTGGGCCACAGTGGCTCATTTTACTGATGACTTCCTCGAGTCAAGCAGGGGCCATCATCCCTCACCAGTGTATGGCATTAATTGAGCTGTGTGGGAAACACTGCAGGTGCATCTGGGAGAGGAGAGAAAACGAGGAAATGCCGCTCCTGCTCGCAGAGATGAGGCAAATAGAAAAGCGCAGGCAGACCTGTAACTGGCAGTACACGGACAAGTGCAGACGTGCGGGGGTACAACAGGGTCATCTTTTTCGGTGGAGGTGATAGGGGCAGACAGTGTGAGCCTGAGCTGTAGGCTTTTTCTCCGAGTTAGAGTGACCATATCCACTGAACAGTAAGTGCAGACCATGACCTGAGAAAGGATTTTCATACACTTCCGGGTATACTGAATTAGTGTAATTTGGATATTCAAATGTGGAGATTTGTAGTACACGCCAGTGTTATGTGAACACAGTCAGTCAGAATATTGGAAGTACAGGCTGTCACAGAAAAGCTGGTGGGTGCATCCCAGTCACAGTGCTGAGACTTCCGAGGAGCAGGTACCTACTACTGGAAACTCAGATGAGCCCGTCATTCCAGGCACCTGGTTGTGACCTAGCATGATGACAGGTGTAGAGATTCCCGCATCTTTGCTCCTCTACATTCTTTCTGGATCCCACAGCAATGACCCATAGTGATCAAGGGTCTTTTTAGTTACACCATTAATTGATCCTATATATTTGTAAATTATAATATTTAAACTCAGGTATAATATTAGCCACTGGTGAGTTTCCTGGAAGTAACACAGAAATGTAATGAACATGCATTAAGGATGTGGATGGCTAGCCACTTGGCTCTCACTTGATACACGTGAGAGTCACTTGGAAAATTTAAATATAGATAGATGATAGGTAGGTAGACACACAGACAGGCAGATAGTTGGCAGATAGATAGATAGATGACAGATGGGTAGATACATAGATACATAGATGGATAGAAGGATTTCCTGTCTCCAAATTCCAAGTTATTGTGGCTAGAATGAGACACAGAAAGTTAGAGTTTTAACAAGCCCTCCCTGTAAATCTGATGCAGGGTTCTCAGGTCCATATCTTCAGAATATTTGCCGAGGCCCCACTTTCCTGAGTTTCTGGAAGGAGAACAGGAAGCCTGCCTCCCAGTCTCTGTGGAGGGGCTCCAGGTTCTACTGAACAGAGTCTCGCCAGGCAGAGTTTGGAGAAGAGTAAATTTTGTTAGGATTAGGAAGCTAGGAGGTGATTCAAATTCTCGATTAAACAGAAAGAAGGAACAGAAGGGGATGTTTCCGAGCATGCATATCACTCCAATGTGTTTTCCCTGTAATCAGAGGAAATGATTGCAAAATATTTGAGAGGATTAAATGCTCAGAGAATACAGTGATCAAATAGCATGAGCTGCTGTATTCTTTACAATGATCACTGGCCCAGCTCTGCACGTGTTGTTGAACTGCCGCCACTTTTACCTCGGTATTGAAGGAATACTCTCTGCTGTGCATTTAGGAAAACAGCCCTGGGTCTCACGTTGGGAATCACTGGGTCCTAGCCTGGGATTGTCCATGAAACTCTGAGTGATGGCAAAGTAAGATACAATGTCTTTACTGTTCAATTTTCTCTTTTGTAGAACTACAACAATAATCCCTACAATGTCTTTCTTCACGTTAGCTTTTATTGATATCTACTAATACAGCAGTAATTTATTGAAAAGCTATTTTAAGTCCTCTCTGTACACAGGGAGCAAATTTTTATTTAGATAATCACATTTATTGAGTGTCTTTTAGATGTCAAGCTTTTTGGGGGAATACAGAGATGTATTTATTCTCCAAAGAGATTATATTTGGGGCTTGAGTGGAGGTCATAGTACAGGGATGTTGGAAATAGGCATGGGGGTGGTTTCTCAAGAAGGAAGATCCCAGCTCCAGTAGTTCACCACCAGTGCCTGGTGACGGGGTGGGGGGGTCAGCCGTGAAGGAGGGCGCCCCCACTCTCAGAGCCAGCAGGGTCAGGACCGCGAAGTCTCCACACTTGGCTGACTGCTCTGTTCTCACCATCTCGCAGTCCTTCACAACTTTGGAGCGAGGGGCCTCACAATTTCATGAGGCTCTGGGCTCCACAAATTATGTTCCCAGTCCCGATCTAGATTCTGTGTGCCTGTGGGCGAATTATTTGACCCTGTGATTTAGAAGGGACCCGGAATCCACTTATATGATTGATTGTAAAGGTAAAATACAAAAATATGTATTAAGTGCCTATTTATAGAAGATGTTTAATGAATGTTTTGTTTAAAGGGAAGAAAGAGGACGAGAGCTGGAGTTAGCCAGCTTTTTCTATAAAGGGCCAAACAATAGATACTTCAGTGTGTACAGGTTACTCAGTCTCCGTTGCAACCACTCACCTCTGCCATTGTACTTTGAAAGCAGCCACGGACTATCCATCAATGAATGGGCACAGCTGAGATACAATAAGACTATATTTAGAAAAACAGGTGGTCATAGTTTGCAGACCTCTGGACTAGGGGCTAGGCAGGGGTGTCAAACTCATTTTCACCGGGGGCCACATCAGCCTTGCGGTTGCCTTCAAAGGGCCGAATGTAACTTTAGGACTGTATAAATGTAACTACTCTTTAACTAGGGGCAAGGAACTCAGTGCTGCCGCCCGGTAGAAACAAGTTGGGTGCCAGGACAGATAAAACAAGGTGGAAGGCCTTGTGTTTGCCACCTGTGGGCTAGAAAAATAGAAGACAAAGAAAGCTGAGGCAAGTTGACCAGTTGTTTCAAAGTGTATTCCCAGGACAAGCAGCATCAGTATCACCTGAAGAAATGCTGGTCCCCTGGTCTTATTCCAGAGGCTGCACCTGGGAGTGGGTCCAGCAATCCAGCAATCCGTGTTCAAATCAACAAGCCCTGCAGGTAATTCTGTTACGTAGCTCATATTTGAGAACCTCTTCTTCTAACACAAAGAAATTCAAGTGAGTCAAAAGGAAAAGCACAAGAACAAACTTAAGACTCCGTCAACAGACTGTTGATCATTACAGCTTATATCTTTATGCTGCTTTATAGTTGCGAACACAACCTCCGGCCCTGCCTCCCCATTGATCCTCACAACCAGCCTGGGGTCCATGAGAGAGCAGCCTTACAGAGAATGCTCTGAGTGACTAATTTTTCATGCTCCCAAAGACGATACCTTGCTAGTATCATTCTAGAGGTGGAGGAGAAAAACACATTCCATACAATGAACTCCATGGGGCATTTATTTTCAAAGAATGGTCCCCAGACCAGCAGCAACAGCATCTCCTAGGAGCTTGTTAGGCATGCAAGTTGTCGGGTTTAACTCCAGACCTCTTGTTGGGGGTCAGGGCGGGGCCAGTTAACCAGCCCCTCTAGGTGATTCTGAGCATACTCAAATTGGAGAACCACTGGGGGGTTAGGGCATTAGGGTTTAATTCTCAATCCTGCTTGAAAAAGGCTGCCATAAACACCCAGTGAAGGAGGTGGGTGGGTATGAAAGTGGCTGCCCCAGGGCATTTGGCTGGCACCCGGAAGAGTGTGGCTTGAGCCCAAACCTTCCACTTCTGAGTCCAGGGCTCCTTATACTCTGCCAAGTAAAACTAGACACAAACAACCGCCCTATCCCCACCTTTTAAATTTAACATACGAATCCACTTAACTCCACAAAAACAATAAGCTGCACATGGGTCTTTAATATATAAAACAGAGCAACAACTATGAAATGTGACACCCTGAGAAGAGTCAGCTTTCTCACTTGAGCTAATAATGTTATTTTAGTTTTATTCTCTTTTATTTTTAGAGAATTAGCTGCCTCTTGCTTTGATGGATTCCCTCCTTCCTACCTTCCCTCTCCCAGCCAGCCTGAAGATTAATTTCTGCCTCTGTCGTAGTGTGGAGCATGGACTATCTCGTGCTCTTCCGTCTGTTCTGGGATGAGACTGGACTTTGCTGCCTTTTGTTCAGGCAAGAGTGATGACCCTGAACATTCGAAAGAACGTTAAAGTAGCAGGAGACAGACTTTTGAGATTGTAGCTTCTAGGGCCACCTAACAGATTGAGTCTTTTTCTCATTCTTTGTGTCCTTAGCGTTATCTTTGCCTGCAGGTGAGTGACTCTTGTCCACTGGAGGGGCAGCACTTCAGCCACGGTCCCAAGGGAGGCATCCTTTCCTTTTGGCCCGCAGCTCTGGGTCAGGATGGGAGTTGGGAAGGTGAAGAAGTGGGTGGCATCTACCCCACTTGATGGGCCTGGAAAGATCCTGGTGATTTGATGTATCTCACCTCCGAGCATCCACCTTTCCTGTCCGGGGAGCCCATCATGACCCACTCGTGCGTGAGTGTGCTGCATGGGTAGGCTATGTGAGAGGTTGGATACAGGGCACCGCTGCTCTGCAGTAATCGTGACTTGACCAATTAGAACTATTACTTGGGGACAAGCATTTTTAGTAGTACGGACCATGAAGAACCACCACTTTTTCTCTTTCATTCTTTCCCAACCAATTTTATGTTTTAACGTATCTTTTTAATCCCACTGAGAAATGTTAGTTCTCCAGTTTATCAGCTCACTCGTAGGAAGTAGTTATTCTGCCTTTCGAGGCTGACGTCTCGCAAGAGCTGCGTGGTTCGCCATGGCAGCCGCTAGTTACATGTGGCTTACTTAAGCTTGAATAAGATGAAATAAAATTAGTTTAGTTCTTTAGTCACACTAGATATTTAAAGTACCTAATAGTTAGATGGGTCTAGTGGCTACTATACTGGATAGTGTGGGTGCATAATATTCTTATCATTGCAAACAGTTCTGGTGAACAGCACAACCCCAGACCCTCTCTCACCCAGTGTACCTCTCTCTGTTCCTCTCACGAGTCCCGTCTAAATTCTCATGGTCTTTTTCCCATCACCTCTAATCAGCATCCATATCATGTATACACTGGTCCATAATATAGTCTAATTGCTAACACCATTTGATATATATATATATATGTATGTTTCAATATGAATAAAACCCTTCAGTTAAATTGGATTGCAGCTCTTGATGGTGGAACTTGAAACACGTACTAGTAGAACAGAAAGTAGAGGCAGAGATGGAATGGGCTGGGAGTAGAGGGGGTGGGGAGCACTCAGCTAGGCCTTTGAGTCGCCCCAAATTGCACAAATTAAATAGGCATTTTCTAAGCAAGTTTTCACTATGAAAATGTTGAAAAATACAGAAATTTTGAAAGAAATAATACACTGAAAATCCATATACCCTCTCCCTAGATTCAAATACCACTAACATCTGTCGAATTTGTCAAAGGCGATGACCCATTTGAAAAGCAGACTGCAGACCGCATGACCAGTGACAACCACTTACTTCGGCACGCACCTCCCACCACCGGAGAGGCATTCCGCTACCCAGCCGCACGGCCATTGTGGTGCACCCAGAGCGGACACTAATTCCACAGCAGTTCAGCACACACCCACACCAAACACTTCCATTATATCTGACCTTTCCCAAGTGGAAAGTGGATTTTAGGTGCCCAGTGAGGATTTTGTTTCTCCTCTACTCTGGGCGGTGCCAATCTCTATGTGCACACCTGCTGTTGCATGCAAGGAGCCCAGAGGATTTCATCTGCCCTCGTTTGCCCTGAGATGTCAAGAAGTGTAGAAATAGACCATTATGTGTTGTTGTCAACAGTGTGGACCCCCTCCACTTACCATCCATCCTGGGAAAGAGAGTTTGTAAACCAAGTTACAGGGAGCCCAAGGGGACGTTAGGAGGGCGACTCTGATGACGAGAATGAGAAGCAGAGAAATAGGCGCATTCCTTGCCCTCAGAGACCTTACGCAACAGTCAGTGGTTTTGAACTAGATAAATGCCATTCCCATTATCATTTTTAACACATACCACATCATCACTTTCTCTCCATAGTCAGCTTCCTGTAGCATCTTTATCCACAGTGCTTAGCACAGACTAGGTACAAAGTGATGGCTCATTGAAGCCAAAATCCCAGAATAATTAACACAACAGACTCATTTAATGTCACATAGTAGGTGCTCAATAAATACCGTCTACTTAAATTGAATTGATTTCTCAATCTCCTTTCTGGAAACTCTTTGACACAATATCTCTACTGCTCATTTGATGATCTGAAATTACTTAACTCTTGACATTTCATTTATTTTTCCTTATATATTGCTTGTCTCCACATTAAATTATAAGGTCTGTTGGGCCAGGAGCCATATCTTTTAATTCTCATTTTCCTATATAAAACCTGCTACAGTGCTGAGTCTATGGCAGGCTATCCATACATATTTGCTGAATGGATGAATGAATAGATGAATAAATGAGTTAACTAAGCAGAATTGAATTTTACGAACAGGAAATATAATTACTTTGGAAACTAGGTTTAGTGTGGATCCAAGCTACAAAATTTTTGACACTACTTTTTCAAAGATAAGGGTGAAATGAATGGCTCTTCTATGATTCCTTTCTCCATGTAAGGCTTCTGGGCTTCTGACAACACATATACAGAAAACACAGCACAAGCACAACGATACCTGTCAGTTCGTGCTGGGGATCAGCACTTGCTCCCGAGGTTCTAGGCGTCCATGGCCTCTGTTCATTGTGGCCTCAGTACTTGGCTCTTGCAGGTGTAACAGTGTTGGTTTAAATGCCATCTTTACAGAGTTTGTCTCATGTTCAAAGACGCCAAATTGAATTATAAATGAGGTTTGTACAACAACAACAACAACATTCTCCCAAAATTTAAACCCATTTGCAAAGACTTAGCAAAGCAGAATCCTATAATTACTTGAAATTAGCTAAGTGCACAAGCCCAGGTTGTAGTGGATCTGACTTGGTAACAGTTCATCTGAAAGAAGACTTGAATGCGTATGTTAGTTAGACTAGGCTAGACTGGCTTAACACATATGTGACAAAATATGTGACGGTTCACGGCCAAATGTTTCGGTTCATGTGCAGTATTTCTCCATGTAGCGGTTCAGGGACCCACGTCCCTTCCCTCTCATGGCTCTGCCATCTGCTGGGGTCTTGTTTTCTTGCATCAAGTTGGAAAAACAGAAAAGTGGGGCATGGCCATGCACACCCGCTTCTCCAAGTACTTGCTTGAAAACAGCACACACGCCACTTGCCTCGAGTTCACTCTGTGGCCACACCTAACTAAAAGGCCACATCTAGCTGCATGCCCAGAAAAGAGATAAATTCTTCATGAGGAACTAGCAATCTCTGGCACAACGTTTTAGGTGACTTCGAAATGGAAAGGATAAAGGGACATCTTAGACCCCCTGAACAAAATATAAGAGTCCACAGTAGGAGAAGCAGGAGTTTCAGGGTGGTACTCTGGCCCAGCAGTGTCTGGGTGCCACATTTCAAAGGAACATTGAAAAGGCAGAGCTGGAACAGAGGAGGACAGACCAAGACAGTAGGAGTCCAAGAAGCATTTCTAGGAAGAAATTCTGGAGAGACTTGTCCTGGGCAGAAGTATGGGACAGGTCAGTGATTGCTAAAGGTCTGTTAGAAGAGGAAGTTGGTATACCTTGAGGGATTCCTTTGACTCCTATAGAATTTAAGAGGGTAAGAAAAATGCATTTCTCAGCTCCCAGAACACAGCCTAATACATCTTAAACATTCAGTAAATATGTATGAATGGGATTAATTAATCAATTAATCAATTACCAGGACCCAGGTTTGAGTACTGGATCCTTAGAGAATTCCCTGGCAAGTGAAGGCCTCTGGCACTAAAGATACCAAGGAATTGGCTGAACACATCAGAAATGTTGCAGCCATGATCCAACAGGGGTGTTGCAACAAGCCACAGCATTCAGTATCCCCTTCGCTAAAGCCCCTTCACCTCTGATTCAAAGACTCACCATCCTACATTAAGCTTTAAAGAGGTGGCTATGTTACAGCAGATTTCAGCATCCCAGCCAACATCATCAGGAGCCACACAAAAATGAATTGACCTGGGATCTGTCAGGTGAGTCATTTCTTCAGAATTGGAAGATGCTTCTGAAGACTCTTCCCAGACCCTTGTCTCCTAGCCAGGATTTTCCTGATGGTACCATGGGCTATGGCTCAGGATTTTATCTCCACAACCTTTTAGCTGCACACCCGTCATGACAGGACTTTCACAGCAAATGGTCAGCATCACCAGCTGGACCCCTTTCCTTTTCACATGCCACAGCGGCAATCCCGCTGACCAGAAAGGTCAGCCGCTGGGCGATGAAACCTCTGGATCTTACTTAAAAGATGTCCAGGCTTCATGTAGATGGAGTCAATAGCACCAAGACTCCAGGAAACACAGGAAATCTTTGCCCTTCCTGCTGAGTTTGAAAACTGGTGGTAATTCTTGGGACTTAGGTGACTAAGTTTACCTAAGGGCCTGAAGCACCAGAACTGTAGCATTGCAGACTTCTTCTGGGAAGGCTCTCGATAAAGACCTACTGACTTCATTCTAAGGCCTTCCTGATGGTTCCTGCCGCCAATACTGTCCTATAACAATGCGTGCCATTCAGGGACTGACAGCAGCGAAGGACTCATTCAAGAGGCAATGAAGGGGTGAGAGGAGGGAAAGCCATGTAAACCGAGGTGCTCTTGAGTACTTTTCCCCTCTTCCCAGCTTTATTTGGCCCAAACCTGCTTTTCCCAAGCCTTGGAGTCTTTGATGGAGTCAGGAGATGGATGAAGCTGTTTCATGGACAATCCAAAGCACACACACTGTTGACTATTCCCCCACTATGTGAATTGAACTAAATTGAAACTCCGCCCCATGGTTTATAAAAAGCAACGCCCACGTATCAGTGATGCAGTCAAGTGTCCAGCCAAGGTTAGCATCATGGGTCCCTGTGACCAGAAAGCCTTCCTATCCTCACTGGCAACTTACTCTCCCAGAAGAAACAACTTCTTGCCCTGGCAGAGTTTCTGTCTCTTGTTTGTTCTGTTCAGTAAGCACACAGAAGAGCTCATGATTGGATTTTATGTGGTTGATGGCGGGAAGGGGCAGTCTCTACCGTTGGATCTGGTCTAGATCCTCTCCATAGGGAATACTAGCCCTGGACTCCTGTGCGCTTTCAGTTTCTAGATCTCTGGGTGGCCCTCTGTCCCCTACCCCCTTACCACCCACCCCACACTATCCGTGTTTGCCACTCTTTGAAGTTACAGGGAAGGAGAAATCCAGAAAAGTTGTGGGTTCAATGTAGCACTTCAGTTTCCTCACATTCCCGGCCATGTACCTGTGCTGCCGCTTTGTAACACAAGCCTATCTGAGGGTGTAATTTCTGTCAGAAAGAGAGGAAGAGTGAGAGAGTGATTCCATAACATCAAAGGGCATTTGACTGGGCCCTGAATTTGAGGTGAGGGCGAGGGAAACCTTGTATCTGTGACAAATGGCGTTTTTGTCTCACATGATCACTTCCATTTTCTCCAGTGTCTCTTTAGCTGACTGAGGCTGTGGTTACGGAAATACCAGGCTCCTTAAGTGGAATCTGCTTTAGAGCATAGAGCTGGCAGAGAATTGAGAGCTGAAAGGGTCTTTAGAGATTCATTACTCTGCCCTTTCATCCTACAAATGACGTTCTCCAACAAGGAGACCTAAAGTGACTTTCAAAGACTCGCCACAGAATGCAGGTTTGAACTCGAGCTGCTTCTGCTGCCTACCAGCCAGCTGTCTCCAGAGAACCTGTAGGTTTTGTTCAGATTCTTAACAGATTAGGAGACCTTCATTGAAGGTGGCCTCTGCCCCAAGCTAGCTTCCTCTGGCCTCTCCTCTTAGCATTGATTAGGTTCAGAAACAAAGGCGTTTATCTTCCTAATGCTAAGGTAAAGCAATCCCATCGCTCAACTTGGAAAAGTTGAGCAGTACCTCACAGAGGGGTGAAATAATGCCACCTGCTGGGTCTCCCATTGTGAGGTGGTCATGCTCTCCCACTCTGCTTCACCTGCTTAATTTCTACCAGCTCAGCCGGACCCTCCGCAGAGCCTCTCTGAGCTCTTCAGTGACATTCTTTACCATAAAGGGCCTGCTCCTCACTGTTCAGCAGCCCGTATCTCTTCTCCAACAGACACTTCAGCAATACTCACTAGTGCCTAACTGTGTATTGATAACAGGGATCGAGACAGATGCAATGGAGGGGCCGCAGTGTGTGAGACTCATCATTGAGGAATTTAGACAACAGCAGAGGAGACAAAATGCATAAGCACACAGACACACCAACTTAAAGGTCATAGAGGACAAGGGAGATATGGCAGAGCACTTAAAAAGGTGCTAGGGGTCTGGGAGGGGAAGTGAGCGCCTCCAGCAGGGGTGAAAACAGGGGGCTCTATCTGAGTGGCAGTCACTCCCCTTTGAACTATAGGTCAGGTTTACTCACTGAAGCCATTTTCCCCCAGATGACATCTTTATTGTGTGATAAATGTCAGCCTTGACTCCCTACTAAATTGGAAGCTTTTCAAGGACAGGGACCCTGTACTTGACACATAGTGATAGCTTAGTAAGTATCTGTGGAAGTATTGAGTTTTACCTGCTTCTCCTAGAACTTGTAGTAATATGATCCAACTAATGATGAAATTTAACCGATTTGAGTCTCGAGGGGAGCATATATGTTGTGAAATGGTGTTACTTCCAGTCAGCAGACTCATTTATTTTTTGATGCTCACTGAGCGCATCTGTATAGAGATTTCTAGGACAACTTTTCTTTACAGTGAATATCTTCTATATTCAGAGGATTCTCACCCCCTTGGCTCTACCCATGATCATCAACATAGGTCTCTGTCAGTCACTCTCTGTTCCACTTCTGCCCTCCCTTCCTCCACAGCCCCTCCTGGTCGCTACATTGAAACTAAGGAAGTAGCAAGGACTGGTGGTACCTTCGCCTTCTCAGTGCCCTGGAGGTCTGTTGGCACTCCACCTCACTGTTAGCAACCAAAAAACAAGAATCTCCCTTGGGCTTTGACTTTTAACCAAGGGGAACCAAGAGTTCTGGAGCTGGGGAGTGGAGCGTTTTGAGGAGAAGAATATATTGTCTGAAGAAACCCACTTAAACCCCCTTTGACTCAGAAATGGTTTGTCTGAATCCAGGTCACCAGGGCCATCTTCCTCCATAAACACAAGTTATGGACCTCTGTACCAATGAAGGTTAAGTGCACCTTCCTATAACACAAAATCCACAGAACAAGTCCCAAACAAGATCGAGTCGAGTTTTCTCTTGACTGAGGAAGTCTAGAGGTAAGAAGACCCAGGACAGGTGAGGCTGCTTCACCATATCACCAGGGATTGTGTCTTCTGCCCTTCTGCTCCGCCATCTGTACAGCAAGGATCCTGCCCTCAGGTGCCTCATGGTTAGGTTCAAGCGTGAATCCTCTGATTCAGACTATCGGTGCTGTGGGAATCCTGAGTAAAGGGAGAGGTGTGTGGAAGGTGCTGGGTCAGCCTCACAGAAGACTAAGCATAGCAGTGGGTCAGGACTAAAAGCTGGGTAAGACTGGAACACAGAGATGGAAGGGCCTGGAAACCAGAAGGGTGTGCTCTTGGAAAGGGCTGGCATGGGAAGGTGAGTCGTTTGCCTGGACTCCAGCCATGTCTAGGACGGAGCCACAGACTCACACTGGTGGTCCCTACCTGTCCAAGTGAGAGAGCCTCTTAGTGCTGCCGGAACAGTAAGTGGAGGGAGCATTTCTGCTGTCGTCAGCTCAGCACTCTGTGTGTGTTGGCTGTTCAGCGTGTTGTCTCAGACATCTTTGAGTGGCCAACGGTGACCACAGATGGCTGTGTAAAGGTCAGGGTGACACCATACTATGGCTGGGCCCCTTCCATTTTTAGATACTCAGTAGGCTTGGTTTTGTTGGTTTATTTTCGGTTTCCACCTTCCCTCCGTTCCTTTCTCAGTCTTTTGCAATATAGGACTTGAATGCCTTTCTGGTGAGTATAACAAAATAGTACAGGGCTCAGGATGGCTGCCCAGACCTAACCTTTCTGTGTCTACAGCTTTTGTCCTTCCATGGGGGACAGACCCCCAGGCTCAGTGTAGAGTGCCTGGAGCCGCATAAGCCACCCCCATCTCCCCTACCCCAGCCCAAGACATGCCTTCCTTTCTGGTCTTTGTGTGTGGTTTCCCTTTGCATCTCACTCAGGCTTTGCACAGATATGAGCTCAAAGTAAACTGCGGCCTTACAAGTTACCTGGGGTGAGAATATTCGTCATCAAACCCTGAGGATCAGCATTAGCTGTTGATGATGAACACATGGGCCTGGGACAGAATTGGACTGTCCAGGCCAGGCCCTGCTCTCTAGGAAATGCTCTGCTCGAAGGCACACGGAGCACACTGGAGTGGGCGTGGGAATCCCGTGTCGTGTTTTGTTTCCCCATTTCAACACCAAGGTTTGCAGTTTGATTTTTGGTTTAGTTTGTTTTTGCTGGGCAGGATCAAGGTCAAGGTCTACGGCAGGCAAAGGCTGGCACTGAATGAATGGATTTGGTGTTGTCTTGGCTCTTGCAATGGCCACCACCTTCTAGATTCAAATGGAAGGAAAGGCATTTCTTCCAAAAGTCTATCCAATGAAATGATGTAGGAAGTGACAGGGAGGGATAAGGGTGGAAGCCATGGGATGTTACTGATTAGGAGAGGTTTGGGATTAAGGTGAATTTTTTTGTAAACATTGAGATCTGGAAGAAGCCTAAAAGTTCATCATGACGAACCCTCTTATGTCACAAAGTCATTTAGTAACAGGAATGGGACTTGGGCCCTGGACTCGATTCCCAGAGTGGTACTCCTGGCAGTAAGCCTTCTCTGAACGCTTTTGTGCCGACCCCCAGGTACACACTCTGAGAAAAGGTGCCTTCATCCTTTGGGCCTCGGGAGCAAACTTTGATTTTCTGAATGAAGGCCTATTTTAATTCCTTCACAGATCATAGGCAGCAAATGGGCCCACTTAAAAAATACTAGAATTTACTTAGTAAATGCCCCATGTTGTGGCCGATGTCATTACTTCATTGTAAATATGGGCTTAAAATCCATTTGAATGTAATTGTGGAAATTCATGACAAAGAAATATCGTCTCCTTCATCCCCAACTTGGCAATCAAAGGCCCCTGGTACACGGGGGCGCCCTCAGGGGAAGCATGGCCAACATCCGCCCCTTCCCCTTCATCTCATTATGCTCCAGAGTGAGCTCTCCGAGCAGTCTGCCAAGCTTCAGAAATATACTCTAGGATCAATCCCTAAAAGATGTACGGGGTTTCATTTAGCCACTCCGGGAAGCATTGCAAATCTTTCTCTTTTTTAATCAAAAGAACATTGGGAAAATGTCCTTCTATATCAAGTGAGGGTATAAGTCATGCAGCCAACCGGTGAGCCGATTAGTAAGTATACACATGGCACTTAATAGTGTGCCCAACCCTATGCTAAACCCCATGGGAATGTAAGAGAAACATGACTGTCAGACCCCCACAGGGCTCAATATTGTTCAGAAGAAAAGGGGTGTTAGTAACACAAACATAACAAATAAATTACTAGGAGTTTGTTTTAGGGCTCTCCGGAGAAGCAGAGCCAATAGGGTATATATCAATATTCAGAAAGAGATTTATCATGAGGAATTTGCTCACATGGTCGTCGTGGAGGCGGAGAAGTCCCATGATCTGCTCTCTGCAAGCTGGAGGCCCAGGGAAGCCACTGGGGGAGTTGTCCAAACCCCAGGGCCTGAGCACCAGGAATGCCAATGTCCAAGGTCAGAAGAAGAGGATGTCCCAGCTGGAGCCAAAAGCAAATCCATCCTTCCTCTGCCTTTTTGTTGTACAAGCCCACCACTTTATTGCACTTCACGGAGCTTGTAATTTTTAAAAATTGAAGGCAAGACCTTCCACCAGCAAAAGGATTATAACTCGCTTTATTGTGATACTCGCTTTATTGCGATACTCTTTTGTGGTGGTCTGGGACCACACCACAATATCTCCAGAGTTATCCTGCACAGTAATCCCCCCTTATCTGTGGGATACGTGTTAATACCTCCAGTATTTGCCTGAAAGTGCACATAGTACCGAACTCTCTACATATTACATTCTTTCCCACACATACGTACCTGTGAGAAAGTCTAATTTTTAAATTAGGCAGAGTAAGAGATTAACAACAATAACTAATAATAAAATAGAACAATTACAACGATGTACTGTGATCAGTGTAAAGTGAATGTGGTCACCGGTTTCAGGGGATCCCTTGCTGAAGTCTTTGTATTGGCTCCATGTCTTCTGCCACATTCTGTCAGTCAGAATGTTTCCTGTTCATGTCTTCCACCCACAAACTTAATGCCTTTTCCATTCTAACTAAGCTCTTGTCACACGCTGCGGCCATAACTTTGGCATTTGGAGGTATGACAGCAAAACCGGTGTGAATTTCTTTTTCTTCACAATTTCCCCGATGGAAGATGTGTTCTTACCATAGATCTTAGCAGCTTCAGCTTCCCTTCTTTTTTCTTTCCTTGTCCAGAACTTTCACCGTTTCACAGAAAGGAAGCACTTTACGGCTTCCCTGCGGCACATCTGAATTGCCAGCTTCCCTGCTCTTGTGCTTTGGAACCATTATTAAGTAAAGGAAGGGTTACCTGGTCACCAGCACCGCGCTACCGCACCAGGCGATCTGATAACTAAGCTCCTGAGTGACTATGGGTGGGTGATGTACGGGATGTGCAGACGCCGGACAAAGGGATGATTCACGTCCCGCCTGGCAGGGTTCAAGATTTCATCAGGCTGCTCAGAATGGCACACAGTTTAAAACTTATGAGTCGTTTATTTCTGGAATTTTCCATTTAATATGTTTGGACCATGGTTGACTGTGGGTAACTGAAACCCCAGAAAGCAAAACTCCAGGTAACAGAGTGTGGGAACTACTACTTTCAGGCCCCCAACAGACCGGATGATGCCCGCCCGTATACATGAGGGCGATCTTTACTCAGCCTATAGGTCCAAATGCTAATCTCTTCCAAAAAGACCGTCACAGACACACCCAGAAATAATGTTCTGCCAGCACTCCGGGCATCCCTTAGCCCAGTCACGGTGGCACATGTAATTAAGCAGACAGGGCTCCCATGTTCAGTATTAGCTGTCAGTAGCAGTCAAATGCTAGACACATGAGATAAGAGATGGCTGAACAATAAGGAATCTGGAGCAGGCCCTGGGCAGACACAGAAGGTGGTTCAAACAGGGAAAAGGGAAGTCACGCACAGGCACCTGCTCCCACTTACCGAGAGCCCTGGGCAGGACACTGCACTCCTTTTATCTCATTCTGTCCTCGTGACAAATCCAGGCAGTAGCTGTTACGATCCTCATTTTACAGATGCGGAAGTAGGGCAAAGAGACTGCACACTTGTTCCGTATCACCCAGCCAGGAAGCATGAGTGGAGACCCAAATCCACAGCAGAACAACTCCAACAAGTTCCCACTCAACGACTCTTCTCTTCCAAACGTCCCGCTTCTTGGTGTTTTTCTCAGTCCGAGCAAACCCCTGTTCTTTTTCTGATTTCCCATTTCCAGCCTGCCTGGAGTTCATGGGACCAGGAATCCTGATTCCATGATGAAAGGTTCCTCACAGTTTTCTCATACAGAAAAATCCACTGCTGGCCGCTCCCGAATGTTTCTTCCTTTGGTCTTTCTTTCTTTTATTCCATAAATATTTATGAAGTTTTTCTTAAGCACTCAAATTTCCTAAACAGAATTTGTGTAAATATTGCTTCAGTCCAGGGCACAATGGAATCCGATCCTGAGACACCGCCTCAGGCCTGCAGATGGGGTATGAATTGCCGTTGCCCTACTTGGGGATATGGGACGAAGTGTCCAATGAGCAGCCCCGACCTGGAGACCATACTTTCATAACAATCAGTGTGATGAGGTTGAGTGAGTCCTCAACTGTGTCAGGAAATAATCTATTTTGAACTCTTAACTGTGCTGTCAGCCTCAGAAAAATTAATTCTCTCATCCTCCGAGAAGTCATTTGAACCCTTTCTGCTGCACTTCCTTCAAGTATAAATTGGGACTGATCATTCCTTCTCTGATGAACTCCACAAGGGTGTCGGGAGGCATGGTAGATAATGTGTGTGAAAACTGTTCCAGAAAGCGTAGCCCCCCACCCTGGGCCTCGTAACATGTTCTTGCCACATGAGATGCTTTCCTGGTTTCCAGACCCTGTCAACCCAAGGTTACTGGCTAATGTTCCAGTTCATTGGCTGCTCTATGACTCCAGGGAATACCATCAAAGGAAGAAATTAATGGATAGAATGGCTTGGAGGTAGCCCCATTTCCCAGACAACCTACCGAATGTCCCTGTGAGTGGACATCATGGGACAGACACTGTCCTTGGGATGCTGCATGAGGTAGAAATAGCCTGGACCTGTGAGTACCTATAAACCAGGTGAGGCAGCAGAGGGGCTTTGCAACAGCCCTTTCTCCCTAGGCCTCAGTTTCCTTACTTGTAAATTGAAGGCCGATTGACTGACTTGATGGATTTTAAATAATTTTCTCCAAGGGCTCTGGAGGGCCCACACCGAGTCGCTGCCTGGGAAGAGGTGGTTTGGTGCCTTGGAGTCAGGAGAGTTTCCAGCCTTTGATCCCAGGGTGGCTCAGCTATTACCATCTTTACTTGTTTATGTTCCAGCTGAGATTTCATGTAAACCAAGGATTACAAAGCTTGAAACAATGTGTTTAAGTACAGGGCCAGGTAATATTTAAACACCTGACTTTCTGGTTCTATAACCCAGTTAATGAGTGAGTTATCTTCCATCCTCTCCCCCATTCACGTGTAGGCTCAAGGGATGCAATGCTCTAAGTTCTCCTCCCCGCCCCCCCACTCTACCCCCAGCAGGAGGGTTGGAGCTCTGACTCCTAGTTTCAGGGATTTCCAAGTTGCCCAGCACTTCCCCTCTCCCTCTCCAGCTTGCCCCCAAGGCCGCCAGTGTCTGCCTCCTGCCGTGGAGGCTGAGAGGTGTACGGATCTCCAGGCCCTCCACATCTGCACTCAAATCCAGTGCACATGAGGGCTCTGGGGTGCTGTGTTCTCAGGGCTGATGGCAGGAGCAGTTTAGAGAAAGGAGCTGGAGAGGGAAGACAGCCCTAAACATGTCAGTGCTTGCAGCAGCCGGCTGGTGTCTCCCCTGGAAAGCCGCACAGTGCTCACTCGCCCTTACGCGGACTTGTTCACCATGGCCTGCCTGGAGCGTTCTGCCCTCGGTTTGTATTTTTGGAGGGCTTAGAAAAGTAGATTAGATGTTTGAGAGCCAAAATCCTTCCCAGTGTTGCTGAGCCATCCATACTTTCCTCTCAATAAACAGCTGCCAGTCAGTTACGTTAAAGGAACACCCCAACCACCACCACCAATCTATTTCTAAGTAATCATCCGTGGAACAGCCTGTACCGCTGCGTGATGTGTGTTTGCATTTGGATCTGGTCATTGCGCTCTGGTTGTGCTTTCTGGGGGCATGCACTTGGAGGCAGGGTCCCCCAGGGGGGAATGAGAGTCTCAGTCTGAGGTATAGGGGCCTGGGCTTAGCTGGAGTGACCCAGGACTCAGCTTCTTTCAGGCCAGGCCACCTCCATGAAAGGGTTTCTCGGCCATGGCCCGAGGTGAGTCCTTCTTGCAGAAGGTCCCAGTGTAATGGGCACCTGACCTGGGAGTCGGGAGTCATGGAATTTATCCCACCTGACCACTACCAAGTATTGGACGGACAAGAAAAGGAAGCAATTGTTTTGACAGTTGTGGCTGCCTTGCCACTAGAAACAGTGAAGGAGGGAGGGTTGGCCATTGATCAGAAGGCCGAAGGTGGGAACCCAGCAGTGGATAAATGATCAGGTGGATAAAATACCCTCAAAGGTTCTTTCCAACTGAACCTTTCCAATTCCAGCCATTGTGCTCAACTCTGCAGAATTGTTGGAATAAACAAAAGAATGTATATAAAATATTTGACCACTATATTGGCACAGAAATGTAAGATGTATTCTAGCCATCAGCTTCATGCTTGTGGAGTTACCTGGGGTTCACTGTCACTGAGCTCAATGCCCACCCCTGCCCCACCAAATGGGCTCAGGATGATCTTTTTAAAGATTTTATTTATTTATTTTTAGAGAAAAGGAAGGGAGGGAGAAGGAGACAGAGAGAAACATCAATGTGTGGTTGCCTCTCACACACCCCATACTGGGGACCTGGCCCGCAACCCAGACATGTGCCCTGACTCAGAATTGAACTGGCGACCCTTTGGTTCACAGGCAAGCACTCAATCCACTGGGCCACACCAGCCAGGGCCACAATCTTAGTGGAAACTTCACTTTTCCTGGGGCAGATAGCTGAGATTATGGCAACTATCAGCCAGCTCTCCCTCTAGAGTTTAATACCTGCCAGCCCCACTTTGTATTTAGGTAAAGAAATAGCATAGGCAGCATAGCTGGTCCTGGTGACCTTGAGGCCTTGACCATGAGCTTTATGAGGGCAGTGTCCTGCCCACTTCATTCCCTTTGGTGTTCTCATCATGTAGCCACAGGATGGAGTTAGGGCTTGGTGAATGTTCATTGAATGAAAATATGACACGCTAAAGAAATGAAGGGATTAATACAGGGTTCTGACTCTGTATGTACTAGTCATTCAGAGAGGTGCTCATTTCAGTTGCATCTCTGCCTGCGCGTTACCTTCTCAAAAAGGGCATCCCTGAGCAGCCTGTCTCACTCCAGTCCCCCAGCCTTAAACACTGTTCATATTTTTTTTTTATTTTCTTCTTAATAATTAATGCCATTCAATGAATGAATATCCACCAGTGTGTATACACTAGATATACTTGCATATAAATATATCTATGTATATGTCAGATATGTGTGTGTTTGTGTGTGTGTGTGTGAACACATGTGAAGATATGACTATAGTTTGTTGTTTGTTTTGTTTTCCTACCTCCCTTCTCCCTGCTAGATCCTAGAATGGGGCCTGACTGCTTTTAGCTGCTCAAAAAGTATCTCGAATGAATGAATAAAAAAACATTTGTGAGACAAGATGGACTTGACTTGGGTCTTACAGACCGATTACCATTTGGCTAAGCTCGGCAGGAAACTTCTCCAGATGAGGGGCAGTGAGGTCAAAAGCGGGTTGGTAAAAGTTGCCTAACAGGAGCCCAGCAGTTTAATGGTGGTCTCTGTGTTGATTTGTCACATGGGTCGCTGCACTCATCAGGGGTTGCCCACCGTGGTTTGCAGCCTCTGCCAGGACCAGCCCTCAAGGTCCCTGGCAGCTGCTTCCTGGAGATCTGGAAAGCTCCTTGGATCAGGCTTCTCCAGAATTTAGGCCTTAAGACTGTAAAAGATTAGTTAGAAACTAGTTCCCACCATTCAAATAGCCACCTTCACTTTTTGCAAATGACGTGCTTACACAGCCACAGGTGTTCGGTTATCCCCTTTGTTTGCAAATCTACTAAAATATGTCTACTAAAATATTGCTAATAATAACAGAGATTTGGTATAGAGGAAAGTAAGCTGAACTGACAAGTCTGAGATTTGCGTTTCAGGCCTCACTCTGTCATTAACTAACGAGGTGACCTCTCAGGTTTTCGGTTTCCTTATTCATAAAAGGAGGCAATTGCACTACATCAATTTTAAGATACTTTAATTCTCAAGTTAATACTCAAAATCTACAGGATTGGTTTTTTTGTTTGTTTGTCTTTTTTAGCTGATACTAAAGTCAATCTTTGGTTTATAAACAGAAGCAATTCCTAAAGTCTACAGGCAGGCCAGTGATGAAGAACCTACCTTCAGTGTAATAAATGATGGGTGTCTAGCAAAACTTGCACGTGCTATTTGAAGGGGAAAGTTGTTGAACTTCTACCGCTAGTCCAGTGGATGCCAGCATCACTGACTGGTGGGTGTCAAGGGCTAACTTCCTCTGAGGCCTAGCTTTGTGAACTTTGGGCAGACGGCCAGACATTGTCTGATGGGACTTGGTGGGGGTTTCATTAGCAGCAGGTCCTAGAGTAGCCATGTTAGAGAGGCTAAAGGCAAAGCAAAAGGGATGCATGGTGCACTCCCAACTAAGTCTGGTACACTGGGGGAGGCCCACAGCCCCAGAACAAAAACACTCTGCTTTCAATAGTGCTTCGCAACTTCTAAAATGACTCTGCATTATTTTTATCATCGTGGCCCATACAGGTGTTAAATGTTGTCAGTGATCCCCTCAAAAAATTTACAGCCCAGAGGGGAGAACAGAAACATGTAACCATACTGTAAGGCTGACTGTGCTAAGCCCTGGAGGACATACAGAGCAAAAAACATGGGAGCCCAGCAGATGGACAGCTACATGGCAGCCTGAGGCTTCATGAAGGATGTGGCTTTAGAGTTGGTTTTTGCTGGATGGGAACAAGCCATGCAAGGGTAACAGAGAATGGCTTTCCAGGCTAGACTATGTAACCAGTGTCATACTTCGAGGGTCCTGTGTGAAGCTCAGCAGTCTACCAATGCTCATGTGTTTCAGGACATCAGTTTGGAGAGACTGATTGGCCAAACAGAGGAATTCAAGCTCTATTCATGTGTCAGAGAGTGACCAGAAAGACTTATGAGCATGAGACTCAACCATTTTATTTCAGTGACTTGCTATGTAAAAATAAAATAAAGGAGCTTCGAGTAGCCTCACTGTTCTCCAAGTGCCCATAGATTACTCTAGTAAGGAGCACATTCACACAAAGAGATGAAGAAAAGTAACATATAAGCTTTCTTTCTTGGTATCTATATCTTCCTCTGACTATAATCATGTGCAAGGCACTCACATGCCCTTTTTATATTGGCAAATAAAAAAATACAGACTATGGTAACTGACTTGCCCCAAATCCCACATGCAGTAATTGCAGAGGCGGAACAAGCACTCAAACCTGCAGAATCACAAAACTGAGGGTCTTTCTAGTAAAGTATGTACTAGGCATGTCCATGAACCTTACTGAGATCCTAGGAAAAGACATGTTTTCTGCTTCATCAAGTGTCGTCACCATGTGAGCTACAGCCATTGTTGGAACGTAAAGTGTTGATGTTTCAGGTTACTTTTATAAAGAGCTAAAGTAATTATCTCTTCCCACCCTCTCCTGAGTCACTGGGGTTAAAATCTTAGCTTTGTGTGGCCCAGTTAAAATTCTCTTTTCTCCAGTTCTTTAGAGCAGCTGTCCAAAGGACAAAGGCTCCGTTTTAATGATAGTGTTTTCCCTGCTAGTTGAAGTGAACCCCAGTGAGCAGGCACAGCACTGCTCAGCTCTCATCCCTGGGTGAAGTGTCTCTCTTCTTTCAAGCTGAAGGGGCACAGCATCTGTAAGGCAAGGAAATCTAATTACATGGTACATGTTCTAACTTAAGATGCTGTCAGTTATAAAATATTGGAGAAGCAGAAGCATTAGGATAGGCACTTACCAGAGACACAGCATCCTCTAAATGATGAGAAGAATGTCAGGGACCCCTCTTGAAGGTAATTTACCCAGAGCTCAGAGATTCCACCGGTTGATCCTCAATCTATGGATTAACCCAACCTTCAAAAACAACCACTTGCCTAATTGCCATAGACCCGCTGCCATATTGGTTAGTGTGTATAGCAAGGAACTATGGTGTCCTGATGGAGTTTTCTAGGATGACAGGCCTGGGGAGAACTTTAGACCTCATCTCATATGACCACACGGTTTTATTTTAGAGGAAACATACAAGGAAGTGAAGTGAGTCACTGAAGGTCGAAGAGTATGACCCTCTGGGCATCTGAAGGACCCGTAACTTCCCTTGCACAAAACGTGTAGATTTCAGCTCAGTGCCATAGTCTAGCATTAACTCCTTTCCTTCTGCACAATATGGCTGAGCCTTGACAGACAGGGACAGTATTCCTATTTAACTGGTAAGCAAACTGAGCTCAGGGAGTTTAGATGTGTGCCCATGATAAGCAAGGATTTAGCACTGCACTCTGTAGCAGCAGGCAGGTCTCCTGAAGCTCTTGAGTCTTTGCATAGCATTGACTCAGTTATTTGTCCATACTTGGGATAAATTTGTCAATGAACCAACCATGCCCTTTAAATTAATTATCTGTATGGCAAGTGTACATTTGTGAACCAGCTAACAAGTCAGAGTACTACATTTAGAGGTAGAATTCAGTAAAGCTAACTGGTCGACACACCACTGAGCATGGAACCCTTAGCACTGAACACTAAATCATTGTCTTGATACACTTGGCTTCCTTCCATCTATAGACATAATCAAATTCTTAGTCTCCTGTTATGATTAGCCAGAGCTTTGAGCATTTGTTGTTTATTAAGATGAGTTATCTAGTAAGTTAAAACTCATAATGCCTCTCCACTACATCCTGATACTGCCTGGAAGAACTAATGCAATCTAGAAGATACACTGATGTGTCTCTGATGTCCTTAAAGAAATAAGCCAGCATGGTGGTGGTTTGAAAATCAAGAAACTAAGCATTGGGATGCATTTACAGAAGCTCTGTACCTGCCAGGGGGACCCTATCCCTGGACCTTTTTAAAGCCTTCTGTCAAATGTTCTGCTTTTCAGGAAGTCCTTTCAAGCCTACATTTTATTTGGCTGTAGATAGACACAAACAGGAAAATTTCAGGATGACCCAGTTGTATATGTGGGACCCTTGAGATTATGGCCTCCTTTCAACTTGTACTAAGAGGGCAACTGCCATCTACTTAACAAATGATGCCAGGTTGGAGGTTAGGCATCTCTGAGCTTTCATTTCCCCAGGCGGCTGTCACTTTCTTCTTCCTACTGATAAACAGGCTTTGGGATCAAGGAGTCAAATGCTATCCACAGCCTATGGTTGTTTTTTTTATAGAATCAGCTCAGGCAAACCCTATAGGAAAAGGCTAGAGAGGGAAAATTACCTCAGCTGTATTTAGAGCTTTCAAGAATGAGGGTCCTCCTCTACCTTTAATCCTAATTGAAGAATAATTGCACTTTAGAGTTTATAGTGCTAGAGCCCAGAAGAGCCTTGGACAGTCCTCTAGCACACTAGCCCTTTTATATTACGGATGGGGAAACTGTGGCTCAGATGAGAAGTATGTTCAGGGTTCCTGATGCTCATCCTAGTGCTCTGCCCACTGTGTCTTGAACTATCCTTGCATTCCAAGAGCCAACTTTTCCAGCTTGGCCAGACATGGGTCCACTCAGAAGAAACCTGGAAATACACCATAATTCTAGGGATGTCTCGATGCCAACTCCTCTGCTTATTTAGTGGGAAATAGACTCCCAAAATACATCACTTACTCCTCTTGAGGAGGATTGACTCATCTAGGTCCCCCTTTAGCAAGTTAGCTTGTTTATGGCACCAGATGTTTTTCCAGGTGATTCAGGAGAACACAGCTCTCCAGGCCCAGAAGAGAAGAGTATGACTCAAGTTGAGAGATAGGCGGGCACAGCCTAGGAAACCCACAATGCTTCTTTTCCTTCTTGAGCATGTGTGGGTTTTTGTTTTGTTTTTTGTGTGGTTTTTTTTTCCATTTCACCAGAATGACCTAAATTTTCCATGGCCTTTTTAATGGCGAGGAAAGTTGCTACAATCCCGCCTAGATTTTTTTTTTTTTTTAAACGCAGTGCCCAGGCTGTCTGGTACGTTCCCATGAGGCAGTAACCATAAAGCAGAGGGTCAATTAAATCTTAGTTTCATCTCCCAAAATGTACACTGTTTTCCCCTGTAAATTCACATGCAATAAAATACTTAAAAATTGCCTTTCATTTCCCGATACATACAGGGCTGCGAGGGAGGGCGAGTAGGGTTGAGGAGGAGAAGGCAGAACGGCTCCAGACCTGGGACCCACTCAACCTGCAGACTCACTGCAGAAAAACAAGGCAGGGTAGTCAGGCTCCTTTTATGATAGGAAAAATGACTGTTTTTATGGCACACTAAATAAAACCTGCTTTAGAGCTAGAAGTTTATTGCCAGTGTGGGGAAGGCTGTTGTTTTTGTTTTCTGCTCCCTTCCTCTTCCTTCTACCCTTCCCTTCGGCTGAGACAGAGAAAGGGGTGGGGTGGGGTTTTAGGAATCCTTAGAAAGTGCATAGAAATAACATGATTTTCAAAAATTATCTTCAAAACTTACCCCAACTTAAGCCCGCCTCACATGTTGATTTTACTGGGAAAGTGTTCAGCCTTCTTGGCTTTTTGAAATCGTTACAAGAGTTCTCAACCAAAGCAATAACAAACAACTGCCATAACCGGCATTTATGTAGTGCTTTATGGTTTCCAAAATGTTTTCATATCCAGTAGATCCTCAGGGCAGCCTGGAGAAGCAAGCAGGCCTGAGGTGATCATTTCTCTATTACAGAAAGGTAGATGCCCAGAGGGTTAAGTTCCTTGCCCAAGGTCACACCACTAGTTAACGGTTGAGTGAAAACTTAAACCGAGATTAATTAAATAAATGCAAAATAAAATTAAGATCCTCCTAGCCTGGGAAGTAGGGAGTCATTGGAGAATTAGAATGAGAAAGAGGGAAGGCTAAGACATCAGTCTGAATATAGATGTTATAGAAGGTTAGTTTCTGTTGACCTGTAACTGCGAATGGGATGTGTATTTGTTTTTAAAGATGCATAACCAGCAAAGACAGGAGGAAAAAGACCTAACACAGCTAAGCATCCACAAGGCCGCAGAAGAAAAGTTTTTCATTGCATGATTTTTGACCTGATGGTTAATGCCGCTTCATCAGGAAGTTCTAGGGCCAGGGGCTTCTCTCTGGGATGCAGTGACTCTGCTGAATGACAAGCTGGTCCCTAAGGGGCTCTCTTGATTCCCTCAGTCTCTGTTCTTTCTTGGATACAGGGAATTACTGAAAACCATCCCAGAGTGACCTGGCCTGAGACATGGCTAAGCCAGTGTGCCAAGGAAAGAGGTCGATGAGGTTAGTGCTGTTAGAGCAGTAATTGGTGAGGCAGGTGTCTGAGAAGGGACCTGCTTAAAGAGAAAGTGGAATGATTAAGGCCCAGCTCTCTGACTGTCGTTAACAAAGAGCTGAGAGAAAGGCAGGTGCAAATTCTGAACAAGATAGTCCAGCAGAGGCAGGAGCTTTAGCTTGGCCTTCCCTCGGAGGCTGGTTCAAGAATTCACAGCTATGGGGGAGGTCCAGCAGGTGCAAAAAGGCTCAGCAGACACCCAGAGAGTAACATCAGACCAGAGAGTTTCACTACAGTTCCTTGCACCTTGTCTCCTTACCGAGGAGGTTCTCACAAGAGAAGTAGAAGGACCAGCTGGAAGCTGAGTCAGGAGATTGTGGACCATCTCTAGCCCTGATTATCTGCATGGGTTTAAGTCATGCGTAAGTCTTGTAAGACTCTGGGTCTTCATCTGCAAAAGGAGAAAAGAGTTTCCAACATCCCTCCACTTCTAAGATTCTGCAACTTTGTAAGAGCACGGTGCCTCTTCTGTAGTGTGACCTAATATATGTTTGCTTAATGAATATTCCAGGATGAATAGTCAGATGCACCAGACTCTGGCCCAGTGTAGATACAGATTTTCAGCCCACATCCAGACTCCCCCATCACCATTTAATGACCTTCATTGCCCACAGACAGGCTCCAGCGCTTATTGTAGATAATATGCGATACATCTCATCCCCATGACATTTTAGCATGGCAGCACCCCCACCACAAAGCACCCCAACAAGAACTCTGTACAATGTCCAGCTTTTCCTGCTTTGATACAGAAAGAGCTTAAAGCCCTTAACAAGCTAAGTCATGACAGTCAAAGGCAAAGAGGAGAATCTGTGTCCAATTTACAACTTCTAGAAAATTGATTAACACCATAAGGTATGTGTGCTCCAGGAAGGCACAAGGTACAGCTGGGAAGACCAAGGCCAAGCCATCTGGCCCAGAATAACTTTGCGGAATCATGGTCATTGAGTTTGCGTGGTCTGGATTCTCCTTCCAACTAGTTAGTGTCCTTCTGGTCCTCAGAGACATCCTCCCAGGCTTTGGGTCACATCTCGGGAACTTGAGCTCAAACCCTTCTCAAAGGGATGTAGGTAAATATGGTGATAACTCGGGGTGAAGGTACAGTGTTCCCTGATCCCACTTACTGAGGAACTGAGTTTCTGATGGGTGATGACATTACTAAGCAATTGGTAGGCATGCAATTCTAATGTTAGTAGGAACTGGGATTTGTTAAGTACTTCCGATGTGTTCTGTAAATACACTTTACCAGTGTTGTTGTGTTTAAGTCTTAAAACAGCTCTATTAGACAGGCTATGTTATTTATCCCATTTTAAGGGGGAAGAAGATAAGACCTAAGTCCCAGGTCACACAGGTAGTAAGAGGCAAAGCTGGGATTTGAACTTATGTCCTTCCAATTCCTGAGCCTGAGCATGCCCTCAGTATTCTCCATCAACTAGTGAGCACTGGGATAGCCCTGACTGTGCACCAGGCTTTATGTAGATTGGTCCAAGTGCTTTACATAGATTCACATATTCGATTTGACCTTAGAAGGTAAGTATATTGTTATCCCTGTATTACAAGTAAGAAAACTGGGGCACAGAGAGGTTAAGCAACTTGCCCAAGGTCACATAGCCAGTAAGATTTGGACACACCTGAGATTTGAACCCAAGAGTCTGTGCCCCTAGCTGCTACACATTTCTGCTCCATTGCCTTGCAGAGGAACATAGAAGACAATCCACAAGTGACAGATGTCCTGCTGCCTGCAACAGGTGAAAGTTAAGGAGCACTGATTAATTAGGAGATTCTGAGAGACAGTCAAAACAGGTTGACATGGGGACCCACAGGACCGCCGCACCAGGAACTCATGGTCCGTTCACGTCCACCCAGGACACAAACTTGTTTCTGCAGCACTTCAGGGGCAGGTATGAATCTGACTCTCAGCCCCTACTCACGAGGCCAGCCTCTCATCCCGCCCTGCCTGCCTGGCCTTCAGAAGTCAGCGTCATCTTCCCGAAAAGACTCATGCCAAATGAATGAAGCCCCAAATGCCCGCAGTTTGCAGTGTTTATGGGAAGCTTTAAAAGCTGGATTTTCAGGCAAATTCAGCATCTTCATGACATTTTAGACTCAATTTATAATCAACGGTTATTTTAGCTCTAATGGCAAAAAGCACCAGTTTTGCAGTAAAAAGCATTTATAAAAAGGAAACATGAGGTAAAGAGGAAAAAAATACTTTTTTTTGCTCCAACATCTCCCATCTTCTTTTTTTACCTCTCTAACAAGCAAAAGTGAGATGGAATCTTCGGGCGGAATCTTCAAGCCCTTTCCCGCTCATACTAGCTTGACTGACCTCACACCCGTCTCTCTGCCACCCCTCTACCCTGGAACAGAGCCAAACGATTCAGACGCCCCTCTCCATGGAGAAACCCTTATGTTACCAAGTGTTTACCAAACCTGACTGAAGTAGGGATGGCTGGACCCCAGCCCAGAATCATGACTTTGAACTTGCAGGAGAGAGGCCTGGAGAGCTGTGTATTTACAGAGGCCACTGGTGATTCTTACCCGTAGGCAGGTTTGGGAAATGCCCTGTGTTTGGCTAGATTAACTACACACTCCCCTTATTCATTTAGCTTTCTTCAACCTCACCAGGCCCTCCAACACCGTGGCTCTGCCTCTCAATGGGCTTAAGGTCTAACATCTCATGTAGACATGACATTCAGACCTTAATGCTCCACTGCAGTCATTTGCCACTTCATCGGAGACCACCGGCTCTCAAAGAAGAGGCGAGAACGTGTTTTGCTTCCTCCTCTTTTGAGAGAATGGGATGAAGAACTGATCCACAGAGAACATCTAACGAAGTTCCAAAACCTAATTATCACTCCATAACCCTTCCACCACAGGGTTAGTCTTTAGTTGTTGCTCAGCGCCTTGACCATAGAATGTGGTCCAGGCCAGGACTGTGTCCTTATTTCTGCTCTGTCCCCCAGGCTCCCACAATGCTGGAGGCCCAGAGAAGTGTGGGTAGGGAGGGCAAAGCCCACTGCCAGGACGAGGCAGGCAGTGGTACTGTTAGTAAGATTCTGAGATAGCAGGTCCTCACCCCTGAACAGCTCAATCTGGAGGTCTCCATGTCCCTTCTGGAAGGATACGGTGACACTGCTGCTCTCCAAAGTGGCCTCCCTGCAGTTCCACACTGTTCTCTCTCTTACTCTGCATTTTCTTAAGTCGACTTCCAGATCTTCTGCTGAGAAGCTTTTTTTTTATATTTGCTTGTCACACAATTGAAAGCCCAGTTTTGTCACGTTTTCCCCTAACAATAGCACGTTTCCAGACCCACGGGGAAAGGCCCTTGAAGTCTGCTAAGGATTGAGGCTGGGTGGGGGGCAGACTGGGAACTCCCTTCCAGGGATGCATTCGCTCTCTTGTAGGGGCCTGGTCCTCGGATCCAGGCCAACACATGCAGGGGTGCTTGTCTTTCTCCTTGCCAGAACTCTCCAAGGGCAGGCAGACTTCAGCTCCAAAATGGGAAGGCACTCTCTAATAGAGAGAGCAATGTATTTTGTGCAGAAGTGAGCTCCCAGGACTGCATGTTGTCCCATAGCTCCCAGGAAGGCTATGAAGAAAGACCTTGAGCTCTGAATGTTGGGCCAGGTCGGGGGTGGGGGTGGCCCCAGACCAGCCACCAGGCCCTCTAGAATGATTGATTAGCAAGAAACCACCATCTGAGCTTAAATGAGACTCTCCCTGATTAATGTCTCTACTCCATCCTCCATTTCTGCTGGATGTTGCTTTTCAGAAGAGTAGTTTACTTAAAAATACATGCATATAACAGCTATATTTATAAGTACTGTGGGCCAGGCACTGTGTTAAATACTTGACACTCATCAACTTCTAATCCTTCCAACTTCCCTTTGATGTGGGCACTGCAGTTACTTTCCCAGTGAGGAAGCTAAGGCAGGAGAGGCCATGCAACTTGTCCCCTTAATTATAGAGCTGAGATTCAAACCCTGGCACAGAATCCAAGCTGCCCTCCCAAGCCTTGGATCTCAGAAATAGTGATGTGGGTCAAGGACTTGAAAAAGAGGGCTTGGACCAACAAATGGTTGACCTTGGACCGTACTTGGGAGCTTGTTAGAAATGCAGAAATGCCAGCCCCACCCCATACTCCTATATTGGAATCTCCATTTCCACAAGATCCCCAGGTGAATCATGTGCAACTTAAGTTTGAGAGGATCTGGGTCCCAGTGTCAGTGTTCTGTATAGCCCAGCCCTTTCATTTATACTCCAGTCCCCTTCCTCCCCCCGCCCCATAGTTGAGGTGTGGAGAGGCACAATGAATGGATTTGAGAGTATGAAATTATCTCCCATGCTCTTACTGCTTTGAGAAATTCCCCTCACCTCCAAAGGTTTGCTCAGTCCTCTGCGAAGTCCTGATTTGTGCTCACTGGGAAAGGGACTCTGGCTAGCTGGAAGAGGGGGAATGGGACAGCAGGGGAGGAAGGCGGTAGGGACAGCAGTCTAGTCCGCTGGTAACCAAGCCAGGTCCTCTGTCCCTACATCCAGCTTGCCACCACACCCCACTCTCCTGCCCCCTGCCCTGCTGGCATCCCTCCCCTGTGCGGCGTAACAAAGGGCGGCTTTCCCACCAGGAGAGTCCCGCTGTGTCCCTGAACATGACAGTCCCTGCAGCCACTGCCGATGTTATTAATTTTTAAAACAAACTTCCTGATTGAGGTTCTGGGCTGCCGCTAAATTGTCTCTACAAGGAGACTGTGTACTAATTAACCCATAGAAACAATCAATGATGTACCTTTTTCAAGTTTCAGGGTGATTAGAATATGAAAATGAAGAGCACAATGGTGCAGATGTTTTAAAATCACAGCAGACAGCAATTAGTGACACAGAAACCAGCTGCTTATCTCTCCAGATAAAGCCTCTTAATAGGGAATTACACTGGAGGAGTCATTACCCAGATGGATCTCACGTGATTCACTGAGGAGGCGGGGCAGCCTTAACTTTGATCTGTGAGCAGGTTCTCGTCAAGCTTCCTTCCTTACCTCCGACAAAGTGGATTTGTGGCTGGTGCAGAGGCAGGCCTCACCTTTCTACCTGCTGTCCTGAGTCAGGGGTGCCGCCTAGAACCAAGAAAAGGGGAGAATGGGCCCCGGCAGAAGCCACAAGCACCTGTCTCCTTGATTCAGGCTCCATGGTTTTGGGATCAACTCAGTCAGCTGTTCCCAGGCAGAGGAGAGTGAAGTCTGGGGGAAGGCAAACAATGAGTGTCTGACTGCCTTAGGTGTTCCCCAGAAACAAAACGCCCCCAAGTTCTGCAGAGAGGTTTTGATGTATGTGTGTATGTGTGTTGGATGTAGTGAGTTTTCACTAACTCTTGTTTGATGTAGTTTTATTTCTTTTTTTACATAATTGAGATAAAATTTACATATACTGAAATGCATAGACCTTAATTTTTTTTGTTTTCTGCTTTTTTAAATATTTATTTATTTTCAGAGAGAGGAGAAGGGAGAGAGAAAAAGAGGGAGAGAAACATCGATGTGTGAGAGAAACATCAATCGGTTGCCTCTTGTTTGCTCCCAAATAGGGACCTCACTTGTAACAGAGGCCTGTGCCCCAACAGGAAATAGAACCGGTGACCTTTCGTTTCACAGGCTGGCACTCAATCCACTGAGCCACACCAGCCAGGGCAAGACCGTAAGGTTATCATTCAGTTTTGACAGATGTATACAGCTGTGTAACTGGTATTCCTTTCATGATACAAAACTTGTTTATTACCTCCAGAAACTTCCCTCCTGACCCTTCTCACCCAATCTCACTCTATAATATAAGCAATCGCTGTTCTGATTCCTATCAGAATAGATTAGTTTTACCTGTTCTAAAACTTGATGTAAATTGAATCATGCAGTAGACACTTTTGGTGGGTCCAGTTTCCTCCACTTAGCATAATTTTGTGCATGTGTTATATCCATATTATTGAATATATTCACCCTTTGTCCTTTTTATTGAAGAGTTTGTTCCACTGTTGATGAGCACCTGGGCTCTTTGCTGGTGCTTTCTCCTCTAAATAAGCTGCTATGAAGTTCTATAAAAGTCTATTTGTGGATCCATGTTTTCATCTGTCTTGGGTAAATACCCGGGAATGGAATTGCTGGGTCATAGGGTATATTTAGCTTTAAAAGGCATGTCCAAAACATTTTCTAAAGTGGTGCCATTTTGCATTCCCCAAGCAACGGATGAGAATTGCAGTCTCTGTATGTCCTTGTCAACACTTTTTTTTAAATATCTTTTTGATATTAGCCATCCTACTGGATGTGTAGTGGCATCTCATTGTAGTTTTCATTGGCACTGCCCTGATGACAAATAACGTTAGAGGGCATGATGTGTTTCACTGGGCATTTCTCCTCGTCGCCCAGCATATTTTGCTGAAGGTGTTTTGCAATTGGCTGAAGTTAATTTGGGAGAGTAGTGTTGAAATCTTTTGTATGTTTCTTTTTCTGATTTTTTTTTTTTGTTAGTCAATTTGTTCTAGCAGTTACTGAGAGAGGAGTATTAAAACACCTTTAATTGCGGGATTGTCTTACTTCCTTAAATTCTCTTAATTTCTGTTTCATGTATTTGAAATTCTGTTATGAGGTACAAACAAATTTAGGATTATTGTCTTTTCTTGATGAATTGACTCGTGTATCATTTTGAAATGTCCTTAAATTATCTCTGGTAATCCTGTTTGTTCTGAAGCCTATTTTGCATTATAATAATTCAGTCACTCCAGCATGCTTATGCGTAGTGTTCCT